>OENT01000243.1:0-81235 GCA_900239685.1 Rotaria macrura | reverse complement strand
TTTTTCGTACTTTTGTGATGCCCGTAACTTTTTAATGGTGAGTCGTAGGAATCTCGCCGACCACTTATTTTGTTCAGAATTTTGCACTCTTTTCGATGGGAATGTTCGAACACACATTAGACAAAGCCTTCAACCAGTTGAAAAATACAACTTTTGGTTTTCGATTCAGTTTTTTTACATATTTCGATGACCTAGTAGCGTAACAATTTCATCGGATGCAGAACTTTCTCGGCTTTCAGAATCACTAAAGAGATGCTTCATGATGTTGAGATTTGCGGGAGAAAAATAGAAGATAAACCTTTACGGATAATTTTTCGGGCCACTGTATATATACGTATATATAATGTTCAGTGTCTGTCTGTATGTTTCTCTGTGTCGGATCAAAAGTTAAAGGTGGAAGTTAAAAGGTTAAGGATTCTAGAATTTCATAGAGCTTACAAGATTTATGCGTCGCTAACTATAGGTTTCTAGAATTTTCTAGATTTCTCTCAAAATTTCAATGAGGACCTTGTGAATTAGTTATAGATCAGTGTTAAAGATCGAAAGTTAAAGGTGAAGCCGGATGCTGCTACGTTGCTAGAAAGTTCTAGAAATATGTAGACTCTTCCAGAATGTTATAAATTCACCTAGAATTTTCTATAATCTCTGATAATGATCTGGCATTTACTGGAATTTTCCAACACACTCTAGAATCTACAGTGACCATGCACTATGCATGGTCGAGAATGTTTTCGAAGGCTCTCGGATAGGTTATAATGGTATAAGGCTATAAGTAGATAAGAGTACACGGGTATAAGGTTGCAGGGGTGTAGGGTTATAAGGTAGCAAGACTACAAGGCTATCTATCTATATACAAGTTGAACCGTCAGGTTGTCTATTATTGGATAAAGGTTGAAGCACTGATATGAAAATTTACAGAAAAATCAGCCGTGCACTATGTACGGGACCTCGCTAGTTAAACATAATGCATACAACGATGTCTATTCTTATTTTTATTTTTCGTTCTGTTATGAACATCGCACTGAGGAATTGAATTTCTCCCCTTCATGGTGCAATGTGCAGAAGAGAAAGAAAGATAAAAATTCTTCTATATATTATGTGTAATTTTCTTTAGTCTTAATGAAGTATTGATAACGATGACCTTTCCAAAGCGGTCGGCAGCCTCACAATATTGTTTAATAAAATTAATAAAATGAATGATGAATTAGTTAACCTTGCAATTAGTATATTCATTTATATATCATCAGATAATATAAATATACTTTGCTCACTCACTTTTAGTCGACAGGTTAACAAATGTATGAGAATATATTTCTAAAAGAAATCGGTTCCGAATACTTGGAACGGAAAAAAACTCAAACCGAACCGGTCCCATCACTGTAGAGTCCTGCAGGTTACGACTTTTTTTTAACCTAAACCTAACCTACTGAATAACTTCGTAACCTTGCCCTAACCTAACCTAACCTACGAGCTTTGCAACCTTAACCTAACCTAACCTATGAGCTTTGCAACCTAAACCTAACCTAACCTATAGGTTAGGACAGGTTAGGGTAGGTTAATGTTAACCTGCAAAACTCTAGCATAATGTAGAGACGCTTTTGATTCACCATATTTATAACCCAATACTATTAATACTTGGCATAATTGTTCAAAGCCATCACCATTGACACTATTAAATGATTGCATATCAAAAGAGCAGTACTTAAAAGCAAACTAATGTAATCATTTGTTTATCTGCAGAGGGTATAGTTAAATCTTTTTTCAAATACTTTTTAATTGATATTTCCTTGTTTGAAGTCGCTTTTTTTTATACAACTTTGAACATGAGAATTAATAGTAGTTGTTCCATTTTTCGGTTCATAGACTAAGATCTGTTGACATATAGTACATTGGACGAACGGTTCAAAAGAACATTCACCATTTGGATTATGTATTCTAAGCAGGTATGACCAAAATGTACCATTCGATGGAGATGGAGCTTCCGTTGTCGTATTAACTTTTCCTTGCTTCAATAAATTTAATATTTCTTTCTTTTTCTCATCAATGGTATGTTGAGATGATTTAATAGACATTTTATATTACATTTATGCACTCTTACTCGAAAAACAGTCAAAAGTGACCGAACTCGTTAGCTTATATCAGAAATAGTACTAAACAATGAACCATTGTTTTCCCATTCAGTTTTATTCTATTCAATAAAATTAGATTCGAATATCACTCTGTACAGTGCTTTTGACCAAAAGAGATGTCACAAGTGGATATTAAGTTCAGCTCTGTAAAAGTTGTATCTATATGAACTCATCCTTAATTTTATCCCTGGATTTTTTTCGTAACCTTACCCTAACCTAACCTAAGCTCCCTATAACCTAAACCTAACCTAACCTATGAGCTTTGCAACCTTAACCTAACCTATAGGTTAGGTTAGGGTAGGTTAAGGTTAACCTGCAGGACTCTACATCACTGTTCACCACTATTTATACATTTATACGAAAGGGGATATATGATATCCCCTCTCATACCTTACAGCTCATCAATAAGAATAAACAACGTTTCAACGTGTTTTCAATTGAAGAACTTTCACATGCGTCGTACCGGTATAAGTATTTCATCAGTTAGAAATATTCAAATACTTTACAATTCTTCTGGAGTATTTCTCAGTTGATAAATAATAAAACTTACAAAAGAGTCGATGCGTAATCAAGCAATTTATATCAAAATGTCACGCAGTATACGAACATTAGTATGCTCTTTTGCAGAACATAACTAAGAAAGATTGAGACAGTGTGATCGACTGTGTAGTAATAGAGTGGAGAAAATAATATTGCACTGTTTCTTCCTTGATATTGATGTGACTTGTATTGTATGTCCTTACACGACGTCAACATTGCAGTGTACAGCAAGCACAATCATTCGCATGAATACGATAATAATCAATACATTTTAATGCATAACATCTGTCAGCGATTGAGAAAGTAATCAAAAGTTCGTCAGATTAAAGTAAGATTAAAAAGTCGGTGTTTTTAACGCCTTGAATGTAACATCTAAATATTTAGTTTTAATGGAATCTTTTTCTTCTCATTAACCAGCTGATTGTATTCCAATAATGAACAACATGCATGTTAGATGAATATTTATTTGTTGGATCAAAATGCAGCTACTTCGACCTATGACTGTAAACTACCTTTATATTAAAAACAAAGAGATCGTATACTATACTTATATGTACTTGTACTGTCTTCTTTTATATATTGGAACACAATGCGAAACTAATTGAATAACATGGCTGAGTATTATTATTCTACTATTTCGTTCCACTGTCACGAGTGCATAGAAACATGTTCGCTCGTTTAAAGAAACGAAGAGATCAGTGTAGGGCTACAGATCGTTGCTCTATCAGTAGAAGTACTCGCCCTCATCCATCCGCATGCTAATATCAGTCCACAATTACAGCCAATCTCACCGATATTCATCTACACCGTGCATTGAATTTCTAAAAATAATAAAGCATTCACAAGATTCAAGTAATTCTTCTCAAACAGTTAATAATAGATCAAGCTGACAGTTATTTACCATACTGTAGTGAAATTTTTTATACAAATAGTTTGTTCTAGTTCATTTCTTTTTCTCTTTTCGTTTCGAATAAATCTTTGCCAAGTATGCAAACTTATTACGTCACACATTTGAATATACGTATTTATTTTTATTACTATGTATTCTTCTCGATTCTTTTTTTCTTCTATAGAATATTTACATCATTGTTGACTACAATACTCCTTGATTAGTGAAACAATAGCGCAGTAGTAAAAAAACAAAATAAAAAATGCCATCGACTTGTCTACAGAAGAAATGATCAACCCGACGAACATCATGGTTACTATATCGCATATGAATCTTGCACCCATGGTTTATTTAGCAAAAAATAATCCAGATTCATTTTTGTTGCGTACTAGTACTGATACAAATGATCAGACCATTGACACTGACGTTGTCACATCGGTTAGTATCGTATTCTCTTCATAATTGGTAACAGTACAAGAGTCTTGTGTAGAACTTAGGTTCAAGTGAAGCATGCAAAATGACCCTGGATAGGCTTTACTCTAAGCGACCAAAATTAGATAAGATGACGAAGAAAGCTATCGGCCTTACGTGTACTATTTGTGGTGATCAAGCCATAGGATTTCACTACGGGGCTCTCACGTGCAACTCTTGTAAAGCCTTCTTTGGTCGTAATGCTCAACAATCTTGGGTGAGCGTTGATCGTTTCTCTTGACTATATTGAATTCTAATTTTCTGTTTTCCGACAGGAAAAAATGCATTGTCTCCATGGCCAAGGATATTGTCTTGTCGCTCATAACATACGTCGGAAGTGTACAAGATGCCGATTAGAACGTTGTTTCGCTATGGGCATGCGAACGGATTATTTTCTAACCAAAGAACAGAAACTGCGACGTCAGAAAACTGTTAAAAATTGCGACAATCTTTCACCCAGAGCTGTGACTTTGCCAAGATCGGTAACGCCACTTCTCACGTCATTCAATATATCTAACTCACAAACACAGGGTGAAGACGATTTGGTGAACCGAATATTTTCATAAAAAGTTTACGAATTCATAATACTGTTTGTCTTTTCTTGTATTAATAGCATCTGATCAACAAGAATAATAAACGGAAGACAATTGATTCTAATGAAATGAGCAGAGTATCACCTCAGAAACTTTCAGTAGACGATTGGCTGACAATTCAATATCTTCAATCCTCTTACTCAGTCGCCTTTCAAGATCCATGTGTACCTCATCATTACAATTCTGCGGATCTTTACTATGCTTTTACTTGTTGGTCAAATGTAAAAAATCAAATTATTCTTAGTTTCATTAAATTTTTTCGTCAACTCGACGATTTTGAAGGATTGCATGAAGATGATCGTTTTACTTTGGTGAAATACAATCTATTCTCTATTTTATTTTTACATAAATGCCTTGCTTACAATCCATCGATTGGTTTATTTTCAGACTTGCCAGACGATGCCAGGAGAATATTTGATCATTGGCTTTCAAATTACAACGAAGGCATACAGTTACGCGAAACAATACTGAATATGATGGAATCTCTTAGAAAAGTAACCGACCTAGAGCCTACATTATTGCGCCTGCTTATGTTGATCTTGCTGTTTTCTACGGATCTTTCCATGACTAATGACAAAGTTTTATTCAATGACGCATTGGCTATTCATCGAGCTCAATCTCATTATATAGCATTAATGTGGACTTATCTGATGGACAAACAGAGTGAGCCGAAAACGATCATTCAAGTGATACAGATCATGAATATGATCACTAAGATCCAAGCTTTTATCAAGCAAATGAAAGAGTTCGTGCGTCTGAAACTTACTTCTTCGTGCTTGATCAATCGAATGGCGCCACTTGTTCAAAATGCATTGAATGTTGCTTAGTTGCATCGTTTGTATATGCATTGACTCATCAATACAATCTCAGTGTTTTAAGAATGAAACGTTTAATATGATCATTTTAGAACTTGGCGAAGAAACATAGTAGAGATAGATATGAAACGAACTGAAACCCATCCGAACAAATTTTTGATAAAACGTGACTGAAGGGAAAAATATTCGACTGTTTCAGCATCATTTTTTAATTTGAAGTGATGCACAAAAGCACTGATCAAACTAATTTTAATCACTTGATTAGCTTTTCGTTCATTTTTTTTCTATTCTTCACAATAAACATATATTCGCTTGAAAACAATTGGTCACTCTTATAAGTCATCATTTTGTTTCTTCGTTGTATTTTTTTTCACCTATCAGACATACGCTTGTCGTCAGTTCTATATCATATACTTGCTAGTTTAATGTCTTCAAGTGATTCTTCGATTTTTACTTCATTCATTAAAACTTTATCATGAGCGTATGTTTCGAATTCTATTTAACTTCTATTAGACCAAAGATCATACGCATCATACGTATTTTCACTGCTTACTAGCTGATAATAAACATGAACTTTCCAACCCGACAGATGGCATGATACAGACAAATCTGCTGTATAGTTCATGACTTTGTATTATGCGACAAAGATTTTTTAAAGCTGATCATTAAATACTACTAATATAAACTCTTATCAATGTATTCATGTATAACCAGTGAATCAAACGCTGCTTACACTTCATTTCTGGTAAACTGTTAGACTTCAAACATGAAAAATTAAGCCTACCTCCCCACAAAGACATCTATTTAGCCCATGTATTAAAAAACTAAATAAAAAAGCATTCAAATCGATCTACAGTACTAAAAATGCAAATATCAGTAATACGTGTGAAGCGTAATGAAAGTTCTCATGTACTCAAACGAACTTCTTTGAATGACAGGCCAGGTGAAAATAAGCAAACTGTGAGAAAAGTAAATATTTGTTAAATAATTGACGTATCACGTCATATTGAACAAAATAGAAAAAAAATAATTTTACTTACTGGAAATACTAATTAGACAAGAGAAATCGACTTTGCTTATAAAAAAAAGACAAAAGGTGTGATATTGTACACGAGGAGAGAACCCACGTTATCACTTTGAACAAAAGAAAAGGAATAAGATAGACGCAACTTTGCTTTAAAATGCGAGATACTAATTGTGTTTTCAATAGTTGATATTCCTTTGTCATAGTTTCCACATTAACTAGCCTATTCTATTGTTCTAATAGAATTTCGGTAGATTAAGACAAAGTAAGTCCTAGTACGTTTTAATATGATTCGCCATCCTCGTCAACCGCTCTCAATGGAAAATTAAACGATCTTTAAGATTACTCTTATTCTATCAAAATCATGCTGAACTAAAACAATAAGTACACACTTTTCAGAACATTATAAATGAACGATCATTTGAGGTTTCGAGTTTCAATCGTATTGTGGTAATATCTATTTCTTTCGATAAAGCTAATAACAAATTATAGCCTGATCAAGCTCTACGTTGAAAATGAACAATTTCTAGATTGGTTAAAAATCGAAGAAATGAAAAAAACAAAGGTGAATAAATCATTTCTAATTACACATCACCTATGAGTTTACTTTGATGAAACTATTCAAGTTGGCTTACATAGAATTTTTCAAAATCATATGTTATTATTTGTGTACTTGTCTTTCCCCTTGACTTAACTATATCACATGAATTAGTTTTGGTCATGCGTTCGAACTTAAAAAAGAGACAGAAACGAGTAAGACTTTATTTAGATGAACCTCATTAATACGTATGATCATATCTAACAGTAAGAAAGCTTAAACTTGATCATGTTATATATTTCAACAGACACAGTTCGCATTGAACGACTGGTAAACTCTAATAAACTATAATTGAGTATATGAAAAAACGAAGCCTAGAGTGTTTTCATAATTCGACGACACGTGCAGTCATTGCATGTTCGTTCATGTACAGCAGTGAAAATAATTATCAACCTCGATAGCACGAATGTGACTTGGGAACACCTTGAATTGCTGGAAACTCGCAACAGCAATAGATTTCTAACAAAGGAAGTTATAACCATGTAGACCATTTGCTCATTGTTAGCAAGCATGACCGTTAATGATCTGTCTAAGTGACGACATTAACTAATTATGCTCTAATCTTGTTCCTCGTACTACGGATCACGTGAATAAATGCATGCAACTGTTTATTTGACCTGTCTGCAGTTACTTAGACAACATCTACTTCTTACTGTCTAGTTCAAGCTGAAATCATGATTTATTAATTCATAGAGTCGAGTATTTCAAGTTCGAATTTTTTACTGATTCGTCATGATAAAACTATTAGACGTTATACCAAATCTTGATCGTCAAAGTTTATTTAGTATCACTTTATTCCATTAGAGAAGAAAATTAAACTCTAGTAATTCTATTTCAAGTTTTGAAAGGAAATGCAAAATTCTTCTCTGTCCAAGATGAATTAGATGGTAGCAGCAAGGTATATTCTTTGAAAAATAAAATGGATTATTCGTTCACATCCGAGACAGTGCTTGGCTCTTATAATTAGTCAAGAGAAGTTATATGAGACTTACCAATATAGAATTCTACAAAACTAGAGATAGAATCATTTTATCCAATTCCATTGATTGATTGAGTACAACTACAGAATTAGAATAAGATTCTAATCGAATCTAAAAATGATGATTTTCATGATATTGATATTGAAGAATAGTCGATCAAATTTTGTGACTTCTACAAAAACATGAATCATATGTGATAAGACACCCAAGAAGTCTACTGTCAACAACTTCGAATAATGCGTGTCCAGATAAATTAATTGATTTGCACATACAGAAAATTGAATGATGAACTTGATTGGTGCTTGAAAGAAGTGAATATATGTGGCTGATTACAGTCTTTTAAATAGGAAAAAAGAAATGATTTTTAGAATTGACACATTCGATACAATCTACTACAAATATTTAGATCATACGTTGTTTGACTTCGAATGGAGATGGTTTGGTCAGTGCTCTCGGTACGACAAAGAGAACTATCTCAGTTACTTCTCCTTATCTCTGGTCGCTTAATGCATAGGCAACTATTGCTCAGATATTCAACTTGATAAATGAAAATCTTTTATACAGCAATGGTAGTTTTTCAAAAAGTGTTTTCGTATTAACAGACGACCCTGCTAGTTCATATAATATTATCCAGCCATCATGACTACGTATGCGAACTACTGTTGTTAATCTCAAATTTGAGCGAACGTTAAAATGGCGAAAGCGAAAATAAGGATGCTGAAGGGTGACAATTAGTCATGATGGAATTCCTTGGCATACATTAACTATAATTTTCAACATTTTCACCAGCTGAACTTTCGATATATTTATTTTCGACCACAGTTAGAGATATCTTAACTTTTCTCAGGTTATTTACATTGAAGACAATTGAGAAAAAAATGCTTGCATTACAGGATTATTAATTGGATTTGATATAAGATTGTTTTTAAATGATATTAATGAATTAATAATCGAGTGTTAAGAATTGTTTAATGCGTATAGTGGCGTAGAGAGGATGTAAGCATGACATTGGTCCTATTTCTGTTATCAGCGACACACCCTCTTCTATATGCATATGAAGAGGAGTCAATTAGTGTGAAAATAATTGTAATTCGATCATAAAAATTTCAACAAACCGAAATAGATAACATTTTTTCTTGTTTAATTTACTATCGGAATTTAATACTTAATCAATCAGTACCACAAGAGATGGCGATTCAATTTCTAAAATATTTATCACGGCACATCCTATTCCATTGCAATGTGAAATAAGTCAAAGAATAAAAAACAGACAGAATTGTCTCATCGAGCAATCATCTTCATGCCCTTATACACTATTAAGATAAATGAATAGAAAATTTGATTCTGCTTCGACTTGAGCAAATGCGAACGTTCAAGAGACTAATGGAGTAAATCGAAACACCGGGTCGTGTTATACTTGTGTTTGAAAATAGTTTTTTCCTAACTCTTCTTTTTCTTGAATGCATATCCGCTTATAGATTTTGTTATGAATCTATAGAAAAAACATGTACGAGTCAATTGATGTTTGTTTGAATGATTTTTGAAGGAATTCGCTAAATCGGTTATGATGCAAATAAAAATTCGATTGATTAACCATGTTTGTCTTTGTAAATAGTCAATCGATTGACTGATGGCGCGCGAACTTTTCTAATTAAAAGTCTACGAAAAACAAACCAATCTATCATACGTCAAGAATGCGTGAGATCGTTCATATTCAAGTCGGTCAATGTGGAAAGTGTGTAAACGCGAAGAAATGTTTTTTTTGTGTCTCGTCTACTCATTAAACTTCTTTTTAGTCAAATGGGAACAAAGTTTTGGGAAGTTATTTCTGATGAACATGGTATCGATCCAACGGGTACTTATCATGGAGATTCAGATCTTCAACTGGAACGTATTAATGTTTATTATAATGAAGCAACTGGTTAGTTTATTTGATATATCACACATCGATGATTCTTTTTCGATTTTTTTTCAGGTGGTAAATATGTACCACGTTGCATACTTGTTGATTTGGAACCAGGTACGATGGATGCTGTTCGTGCTGGTCCCTATGGTCAATTATTTCGTCCAGATAATTTTGTATTTGGTCAAACGGGTGCTGGAAATAATTGGGCTAAAGGACATTATACGGAAGGTGCTGAAATTGTTGATTCTGTTCTTGATGTTGTACGTAAAGAAGCTGAAGCATGCGATTGTTTACAAGGTTTTCAATTAATTCATTCATTGGGCGGTGGTTGCGGTTCAGGACTTGGAACACTTCTTATAGCTAAAATACGCGAAGAATATCCTGATCGTATTATGTTAACCTATTCTGTTGTTCCATCGCCAAAAGTTTCTGATACAGGTAGATGAAAAAAAATTATTTTCAATCGATAGTATTACGATTATTATTATCATTTCTTTATTTTTGTTTTCATAAATTTAGTTATTGAACCATACAATTGTGTTTTATCAGCACATCAACTTTTAGAGAATTCTGATGAAACATTTTGTATTGATAACGAAGCTTTATATGATATTTGTTTTCGAACATTAAAATTAACAACGCCAACATTTGGTGATCTCAATCATTTAGCTGTTACTGCTCTATGTGGCGCAACGACTTGTTTAAGATTTCCAGGTAGTTCGGTTCTTTTTTTTTCGTTATGAGAAAAGACTATTTCTATTTGCCATTGTCAGGTCAATTAAATGCTGATTTGAGAAAATTAGCTACTAATATGGTACCATTTCCACGTTTACATTTTTTTATACCTGGTTTTGCACCACTAACATCCCGTGGTAATCAACCTTATCGAGCTGTTACTGTACCTGAACTTGTTCAACAAATATTTGATGCGAAAAATTTAATGGCTGCCTGCGATCCACGTCATGGAAAATATGTAATTCGATAGATAAAACATCAAACGAGATTTTCTTTTAAAATCGTTGTTTGTCGTTTAGTTAACAGCGGCTGTGGTTTTTCGTGGTCGAATGTCGATGCGTGAAGTTGAAGAACAAATGTTAAATGTAAAAGAAAAAAATAATTCCTATTTCGCTGAATGGATTCCAGATAATCTTAAAACAGCTGTTTGTGATATTCCACCTCGTGGACTTAAAATGTCAGCGACATTTATTGGTTTGAATTCAATGATTTCGATTTCTTTTTCGTCTCAACTAGTTGCTCTGAATTTATTTAGCCAATACGACAGCTATGATTGATCTATGGAAACGTGTTGCCGAACAATTTACAGCTATGTTTCGTCGAAAAGCTTTCCTTCATTGGTACACGGGCGAAGGAATGGATGAAATTGTTGGTTTATTCTTTTTATTATAGAGAAGACATCGTCTGTTTTATATTTCGAATAGGAATTTACTGAAGCCGAATCGAATATGAATGATCTTGTTAGTGAATATCAACAGTATCAAGAAGCTGTTATTGATGCTGAAGGTGATGAAGAAAATGATGAAGATGCTGGCGATCTTGAAACGAAATAAGAAAAATCAAACGGACATGTTATTGTTCTTATGTTAACAATTGAATTTCAAAAAAGACAATGAATCAATACAAAAGAAAAAAGAAATTTCTCAAGTCTTAATATAAGTTTAAAAAATATATTGAATATGTGAAGAAAAAATGATGAACCGTGTTTCTACTCTCATGTTGAGGACAAAAGAATATATACGCTCTCACTTTTGAAATTCTTGATAAATTTTATGATATTCCATACTTGCATGCAACAAGAAATCAATAACAATCAAGCATCAACTATGAATTTGAAACTTCATCGATCGTTTGTTCTTATTGAACAAGCATAGACAAAATAATTTACTCTACATCAAATATAATATTCTACAGAATATATTCAATGATCTTCTGAGAGATGGTAGATATTCGAAAGAATAAAACACGAATGATAGAAGATGTCAAAGTCAATCAGTAATCATATCGTAAAAACGTCGCTGTTTTCTAGTAAATTGAACGTGTGATCACAGAAATTGTATGAAGGTCGAATAGAACCATGTAGTTTAAAAAATTACTCAAAACTAGAAATGACGGTCCCGGAAACGAATAGATTTATGACAGTATACGGAATAATGAATAATCGGTTTATGTAGAAATTGAAATAATGAGGAAAACTAATTTCATAAAATGTATTCCTATGGAATTCTTTATATTAAGCATTGTAAAAAAATATCTATTTGATCATTTATTTTATCTTTTTGAGGATCATCATTGTCACTGATCAAGGAAAGTATTCGATCGAAGATAAATATTTTCTCTGCTCTCGATTGTGATCAAGTTATTAACAACATTATTTTAAGTGTTGTTATCATTTTGTATCTGTTGAAGTATAGAGACATTTTCGAGGTCATCTCGATTGGCAAATCCACAGCCGCCTTTAATCGGAACATGTTGTTCGTATCACGTTTAAAAGCGAGTCAATATTTGCGGTTCATCAATAAAAAAAAACAGATAACGATCTGTGTGCAAATAGGTTGTGTCGTTGCTCTGATTCGTACTATTGATGTTGTTACCATAGATTAAGTGCATTTATTCATGCTGCTAAACAAAACATATGTTTTCACTTCGATTATTTCTCACTAATCAGGTCGAACTCATAGCCGCGTATGATCGAATGGATGTATTCATTTTCTTTATTGAGTATTTTCAAACTGTATTGCCTTTACATATGGACGTATGTAAATGTTTCAGAATGTTGCTATCAACGTTTTCATGGTCAACTTCACTAGATTGTTGATGAATAGCCTATTAGTTGAAAACAACAATGAAAGACTCGAGCTCATCAAATTCAGCAACAAATATGATGAAAAATAGTATGCGTTACATTTGCTCTGAATAAGTTAGTTTCAATGTCTTTTACTTTAGACTATTATATTAAACAAGAAGAAAGAAAAGAAAGATGAAATGAAGGCATACAGTTGTATACATTGATGTTAATAAGTAACCCATATTATATGGTCTTCGATGATGATGATGATGTTTATTAACACCTAATCCAGGAACTATGCTATCTGGACGTGGTACTTTCCATTTCGGAGTTATTACTTTAGTACGATTTTTCGGTGCTACAGTTGTATTTAATGGTGGCGTTGTCAATGGTAAGCATGAAACTGTATGATTCGATGTTAGACGTTTAACAAGTGAAACGATGGGAAATTTTCCTTGATTACACGATTGACCAGAACTATCATCAAAATTAACTGGATAGATAAAAATACCACCGAGACGTTGTTCTTTAGCATAATTAATCTATGTTGAAGAAATTTAAAAACAAAAACTAATTGTCGAAATGTTTCACTTACTTTCAATTCCATACTTTGTAGATCATCATAACCAATAACTTCATCACCTTTGAATAAAAAAGAAAATTATCATTATTGTTAGAATATCTATAAAAATATGTCAATGCTTGTATATACCTTTAATCATAATTGGTACTTTACGATCATCGAGAAACACTCGTTGCCAACCTGACATCATATTTCGACAAAGCTAAACATTTATATGAACATATTTAAAAATCAAGTAGATTCTCAGAAACACTATTTCTCTGTCATGTACTTCAGTATAAGGTACACTGCCGACAAATGTTGCTGGACTACCGAGATCATGTAAATCGCTTGTTAATCGAAATTTTTTTCCAAATGCCGGAAGACCCACTAATAATTTCGATGGTTCAATACCAACATCAATAATATATTTAATTGCTGAATCCTACGATGAAAATATTGATTATCACGAAATGATAAATAAAACGATAGAAACCTGATTTAAATCTTTATCTTCATTTTCAGCATTGATAGGTTGCATTAAAGAACTATGATGTTCAGCAAATTTATCTCGTGAACCTCGATAATCATACGTTTGTACATTAAGCCAATCGGCACATCTATACAAATACATAGGAAGACGTTGTTGTTGTTTTTTATCAAAGAAAAAATGAATAAAAAGAAATGTTTCATCGAACTTTGCAAGTTCTTGTAGATCAAAACGTGATTCCAACTGTTGTTTGATGCCTGATACAGTTATAGTTAATAATAAACGTGTGCGTCCTGTTCGACTAGCTTCTTCAGTATATTCTTCTTGAAGATCCTAATGATCAATAGAATAATTGAAAAAAAGAAAAAGAATTTTTTCCTACGATTATCTTACTTTACAAAGTTTCGATAATTTTTTTTTATCATCAACTAATTGTGGATTGGGTGTTGATGGTGGTCCTAGTGCTTCACTTGGTTCAAAATTTAAATCGATTCCATCAAATTCATGTGCACGTAAAAGTTTTGTTGTTGAAACAACAAACTTCTGACGATATTCATCTTTCGACATCATTTCATTAGCACGTCGTATAGCATAATCTTGACCGCCAACAGCTAGTAAAACTTTCAATTGAGGATCTTTATTATTTTTAAAATCTTTCAATGGATTATTCCATACGCCTAAAAATAAATATCTATATGAGCTGTACTATTTGAAATTTTCTATGGTTTAACTACCTGTAAGTGTATTATCATCTTCAATACGTGCAAATGTATATACGATGTGTGTACAATTTTGTGCATCTGGATGTATACCAGTCCATGATGAAAAATAGCACATAATTTTAAATTCTCCACCACAATCACTTTTAACTAATGTAAGAACCATATTTAATAGGAATAATAATGTTAAACTCATCGTTGACTATTCGTCAATGTGTGTGTGTGTATCGGTCATTGAATAATAGGTAAGAAAGAGAATAGAAAACAGTAGACATTGTAATCATTCATCTCGTCGTTGTCATTTGAAGTCTCTATCGGACAATAAAAAGACAAGTTACGGCGATTTCATGTCCGATCCATTGAATAAATACAGGCTCAAACGATTAGTTCGTTTGCATGTTTCGGATAAAATTGTACAAACTGATGTTATGCTATTGACATAGAGTCATAGCTCTACTGTTTTCTTTTTGCTCATTAATCAAACAAAAGAAAAGTTTTCATTCTCGAAAACAATAAACAGTACTTAGTTATTTGTGGATAAAACAGAATCTAATTTCCTATTGTTAATCATTCAAAGTACAGACGTGAAATAAACACAGTAAGAAAATCAACTACTGATATACATATATATGTCGTAGGCAAAATTAGAATTCCAATATTGACCAGGAGAACAAGTAGAATCAATTTTTTTTTACAAAATGATTCACGAATGTTATTCAACTCGTTGAAAAATTATTCGATGATGTTGCTACAAATTTATCACATGAGCCTACGTTAATGTATTCACCATTAGTTAATTTACAAAAAACAGAATATTATTCAAGACGACAGATAATTACACGCATTTTGAGTATAAAAAATTGAAACATTATAATGGTGGTTTGAATAATGAAGCTGACAAATTTAATTTACACGACTTTGTCGATGGATGTTAAAGGATTCATCGAGTTAACATAACCAATACTTATGTAAAACTTCTGCTGTGTTTTATTATTGAGAAAATTGAACAAGTTAAATTTAAATTGATTTTCCAATGTGGTAAATTCGATAATTTTTTATTCATTCGAACATCTTCATTGCTTCAAAAATGGTTTGTCCAGAAGAATCAAAACATATTATTGTTGATGACTTGAACGATGTAACATTTATTAAACATGCAAGCTTAATCTACATGCATCGACAACTGGTCAATCTTGCGTATTATATTGCAATGTGGAAGTAGAAAAATGGTAGTTTTCTGTGATTCTTAGTTCCGTTCAAAATGAGGCGCTTGTAAAAATATGACGGAATAGTTGAAAAGATTTTTCGTGAATCATTTTGTAAAAAACAATCATTAAAAATTTTTTCTCATTATTATTGTTTCATCTAAATGATCTAATCTCTAGTTAAATTCTTAATTTGACCGGATTCCAATTTTGCGTACAATATATATATGTCGCAGTTGAAATTAAAATTCAGGACAGCTTAAGCTTTTCAATCTTAACTGGAAAATTTCTAGTACAAATTAAAATTTTAATTTGTCCTATAGGAGAATTTTAAATCGTCCTGAATGCACAGTATCAACTTTATTATTTTCAAATTTTCTAGTATACAAAAATTGTACAAGACATTTGAGCATGATGTCGTTTTCTGTGAATGACATTAAGTCCTACACTGTATTTTTGCTACTCAACAACGACATTTGTGTTGAACAAATGTCATTACAGCTATTTTTTTCAGTAGAAGTAATTAATCCAGCACTCACATAAACTATTCAGATTGAATGAACTTTAAATGTTCACGCAACATACATCAACCTAAATCATTTTTCGATCGGGAAGACCAACTCTTTTATTGACATTCTTTAATTCTTGTGTACAAATTTCGTATGTAACAATAAGATGATCAGATTTAATTTCATATTCATCATCGTGATTATCAATTTGTATTATTTTACAATTTTTTACTCACCAAGAATTTGAGATGAGAACCTCCCAAACCATCTCGGATAGCCAGTACGACGTCACCACATAATGACAGCTTTATAGAAAATTTATCTTGAAATTTGTAATTTGAACCTTCAATGTGTTGATCAAGTAGTTTATAAAATTCTTCCATGAAAATTAGAGAGTGATACTTGGATATCTACTTAAATGATATACGCGACGTTTGTTTAAGCGTATATGTTTTCGAAGAAAATAGTGAGCTTAAGAGTGAGAATTTTCATGCTCCCCACCCCCGGTTACAGACAAAGTCCTTGGTTACAAGCCCCCCCCCTGGGGTGATAAACAAAGTCCCTGATTACAGACGCCCCCCATAGGGGAATACCAATACCCCTCAGTGGGTACCGACCCCCCCCCCACCCTCCTCAAACCAGCGTATGAGTCCATTACAGACATAGCAACCAGCCTTCTATATATCACAACATTATTTGCCACTTCTTCCAATGTTTTTAAGAAAAATGAACCACGAAAAATGGAAACTAACGAGTGAATAGCAACAATGAAAATATTACATTTTCTGCGTTTTCTATTAGCATATAAAGCTATAGATATGTGAGTTCTACATTTTAGCCCCGACGGGGCTGCGCTAACTAGCTTTTTATTTCGTTCTGATCTTCTATCAATTTTATTGGACGTAAAAGACATTTTAATTTTTTTCTAATTCAGGAAGATTTAAAATACTCCTATAGGAAAAACTAAAATTTTATTTTTTCTTGGAAAATTTTTAATTTTCCCGAATTTTAATTTCTACTGCGACATTTATATATATATTCTGTTCTTTTCTGTCAACAATAGCTCGAAGAAGAAGAAGAACTAAACAATCGAATCGATACATGGCTGGCAAACAGTAACAGAAATGAAAATTTTGTAATTTTCTCATAACGATCATTGTTAAAGTGAAAATTCAAGATCTATTCCGTTCTTTTCTTTTTCTTCCACTATAATGAAATACCGCACTATATATTTATTTTACGGTTATTATATTGGTAATCAGTATTGAAATGGATGACTAAATATGTACTGTCTCAATACTATAGTCGATCATATCTGATGCATTAATATTATTGGCGAATCCACGATCAGACATTTTTACTATGGCAAAAAGCACTAAAATTCTTTCGTTGTTTATGCAATCTATGGCGACTTAATCTTATAAACTCTTGACTAAGTCAATAACATTATCTCAATTTTAGTATGATTTTTTTTCTTCTAGAAATCTACTCATGATGAATATTTTCAGTTATCTGTATTATTGTTCAATTAATAGGATAATAAACACCAGTCTTTCAGTAATAATTGACAGTGATGTTTCAGCAGTTATATTTGAAATCTTACAATTATAATTCAACTGAATAATTTCTCTTTGTAAACTAATAATCGCTAGTTAATATATGATGATGTTGGAATCTCATTATAGATAGAATAGTCAAGCAAAATAGACGCAGCTAATTTCAACGATGATACAGGAATCGATTGGGTAGATTTTATCAACGACTTGACTCCCTTCAGGCATTCAATATCTATTCTAGATGATAATCTGTGATATTTCTCCAGCTTCGGTTTTTTTTTGATTAACCATTGATTTACTTTCTTACATCAGTTAAATCGTTTAAAATGATAAACGAGCTCACATCGAATATATTTATGATGTCGTTAAAATTCATGAGTTCGTAATGAAACGAAAACGAGTGAATTTGATTGGCAGGATAAGCCGAAGGCATGAGCGAAATCAATAGGAATTCTTGTTGTGAGATGGGTTTCATTCTGTTCTGTTTTTCAGACAATTTAAAACAGTTCCAAGCCATTTTCTAGTTTAGTTTAGTAATACAATTTTTTATCAAAATGAAGGAAAACATATCGAATAGTTCAATTCCTCGTTAAGACCAAAAGCATCATAGTTCTATGATTAGATGAAACAAAATTGATTTTTGTTAGTGAAAATCAAATTCTATATTCGTATTCGACACATCATTATGAGCATAACATTATTATCATTGTTAGTTCTTTTCTTCTCCATGGATAAAATCACGACGAGTTTGTTATTTGCTTTTAGATAGGAATAGTAATATAAAATAAAAGTGCGACATGAATTGGCGCGTTCTTTATTCACATAAATATAATGCTTTTCTTTGGATTGTTGATATCATATGTCATAAAGTTGTGTAACAGGGTACATTGGATGTGTATCGAAAAGTAGGTGATAAGAACGGCAAAAGCACATTATATAACCGATCTTACGAAGGATAAAGTACTGCTGTTTATTATTTATCGATTAAAAGAAACAATACCTTTAATTAAATACTCGCATATTTCTCTGTTATATAGAAACGTCTGTAAGTTCACTAGTCTATTCGACAACTATGGTTTCATCTCCGAATCAGAATAGTAGTCATGGATTTAGTAGATTCTTCAATGACTTTTCTGCATTATTTGTCAAGACGTTTCGTCTGGCAATTCGTAGACGTGGCCAAACAATTGTTGAAATCTTACTTGCCTATGGATTCATGGTTCTTCTCATTGGTTTACGTTATCTTCTCGATCGTGTCCACAATCCTGCATTTCAACTACCCCCCTTTCGTCCACATGATAGAATGGCCTGGAATCAAACAACGGCTAACACTACCTATTACTATCCGTGTCAGTTTCTAGACGATTAATAATATGAATTACTTTCTTTTTTCATCGAAAAATATTTCTCTTTAGCGAATCCATGCACCGAAGCAATTGTAATGAATGCAATCAATGCTCTAGCGTCGAATCAACCCGGTTTTCCGGACTATGGTAAGTGTGAATACTTCTTTCTTTAAACGTTTTTGTTTTTCTGTTATTTTCACTATTGTCAATGATCCATGTCAATTTTTCAGTTGAACCTATTTCAAATCCAAATATATCGTCATTGTCCGATGCAGCAAAGGAATCACTCTATGCTTATATATACTTTACCAATCTTGATAACTGCACAAACCCGACAGCGATGCCTAATCAAGTTAATTATACTTTACGCTTGCAAGAGTAAGTTTACTTGCCGTTTGAATCCTCTTTATTTTCTACCGTATACATTCTCGATTCTAGAAATGATCCGTATTATTATCGTGCTCAACAAGTAAAATTGAACGAAAACGACATATTTTGGAGACGTGCTCCAGAAGATTTCTGTCAAGGCACAAACTAGCAATACCATACTACTCTTTTGATAAATCTTGTCATGTTTTTTTTTCTTAAGGAAATTCGACTTTTGCAAATTATACCAATCAATTTTTAGGTATTCAATATTTCATCGATCTGTCTATCATTGAATATGTAACAAACATAGCACCAAATACATCAAGCGTACCGTAGTCCTATCGAATAGTTATCGGTGTTTTATTCAACTATAAATTAGTATATTGTAGATATTTTTGAATCACTTCGGTTGTCCAGAATTTTACGCCGATGATCTGTATACAAGTTTCACTGTGTTTCTTCCAATTTTTTTCGCACTCGTCTATTTGATTACATTTATTTTGAACGTTGGTTATGTTGTTGAAGAACGTCAAAACAAAACGAAAGTAAGATATTCGATCGTTTATTCTTAGAGTTCTATAAGTGAACCATATTGCAGATCTTTCTTGAATAGATGAAGAATCATAGAATGAATCAAACAACAGAATAAAATTAGCAATGAATGATTCTCAACGTATGAGTTGTTGTTAATATTGATATTTTTACAAACAAAATTCAAGCAAAATTTTTGAATTCAAAATCTTTTATTGAATCACTGACAACCCTTAGTTCAGCCAAGCATGCATGTAGTATAAAAGATGAAGTTAGAGAACCAATTGTCATTAATCATTGCATATTTTTCCCATTGATGTTCAGTTTGAATATGATAGTATTAATCCTTGAAGTAGACGAAAGACAACAATAAAAATAGAGTCGATGAATTCTCCATAACCCGATACTACAGCTAAAACGAACTACCTTGTTCTTCTTCTAGAGTTACATAAAGAAATTTAGTAGAAATGCTGGACTTTGCAACAATCTGAGAGAAAAGAACTTTGATTTGAAATTTTTCCTCTAAGATGTTTACATAATCCTCACATTTCCTTGAAATTTTCAGTCAAACTAGATGCTATGTTGTTAAGAAATAGGACATAGAAAAAAAAATCGGTAACATTCTGCAAGAAAATTTCACAAAGGTTCACCTTCTCTTTCAACATGCTTTGTTTCTAGAAGTATATATAATAGTTATTGCTGAAATTTTGAAAGCAATCTAAATAGTGTATCAGCTACTAATGAACAAAGTTTCAAGTCCGAATTCCACTGTTTCGTTTTTTTCATGGAGGCAGAACATCCCATACAAGGAATATTTTCATTAAGACAATGTCCTGTGGTTCATCAGATACCTTGATACTATGCTTCATAATATCGCTTAAAAAACTCCAAACTACAAATTATTTATAGGAATAAAAACAACTTCAAAGTAGAATAGTGATATTTCAAGAAAATGATGAATCGTAAAAGATCCACTGTTCTATCTAAGGGTAACTCTAAAAATTATAGTTTTGTTTCTGTATTATTATCAAGGTCATGTTAGTTCAGAAAAATGTTAGTTTTTTAAAAATTATTCTGATGTATCTTGTAAGCGACATTCGGCTTTTTTTTTAAGTGTTAAGTTCATCCACTAGTCTGAAACTATTCAAAGTTCAAACTTCATCTTGTACGCTGGTATATAGTTGGAGCATTGTATTTAACTGTAAAATCTGATGAAATCACTAGGATAAGAAATGAGATGCTATTGTCTATCCATCTTTTTTTCGACTCGTGAGAATTTTTTACTCTTTTTACTGAGCAATTTTTGTCTTTATGGATAGGAATATTTACGGATATTCGGTCTTCGTACTTGGGTAAACAATATAGTCTGGGTTGCGCGAGCCATGTGCATATTTTTTGTACTTACTTGTCTGGTGACTGGTCTAA
The DNA here is from genome assembly GCA_900239685.1 of Rotaria macrura. Classification (NCBI taxonomy): domain Eukaryota; kingdom Metazoa; phylum Rotifera; class Eurotatoria; order Philodinida; family Philodinidae; genus Rotaria; species Rotaria macrura. Next base: position 59,775 of record OENT01000243.1, on the reverse strand, counting down.
GTTTTTTGACGTTGCCAAGTTCAAGTGAACGACCCAATGGTGTCAGTAAAGCTATATTTACATTCACCAATTGGACACTTGTTTGGACAGTATTTTTCGTTTATTCAATTCATACATCGGTGTTCAGTGTTTTCTTTGGACAATTTTTTAAACGCCGTAAGACTATTCGATTTTTGATGAATACTTGATAAATGTCATACGCATTCTTATGTTTGAATAGCTCTCTTAGCAAAATTAATCGGAGCAATACTGTGGATATTGACATCGATTGATTTCTATGCTGGTGTTCCACTTGGTGTTCGATATTTTCTATGTCTATTTCCTAATACGGGTCTATTATTTTGTTTACAAGTCATTCAACAATATGAACGTCATAGTGGTGAGTTAATATGTTGTCTAAATGAAACGACAAAGAAATTCACTCATTCGAATATTCAGGACGCACGGCCACTTTTGGCATACTCTACTCGAACTTATTTACTTATCGATTGTATATTGGCGTTTGTCTTCTACTCATGTTAATCTATTCGGTAGTCTACATGTTCCTAGCTATTTATATTGAACGTGTCAATCCCGGTGAATTCGGTGTTGCACAACCGTGGAACTATATATTTAAAAGATCGTTTTGGAACCGTCATCAATCGTCAACTGTGCAACCAAGTGATCTTGAACAGCAGGGACATCGTCGAAAAATGAAACATAAATCGAAAGAGCACGAAGATGATCGCCATCATTGGATTCAAATTGGTTCGCTTGTCAATAGTAGAGCTCCGGCTTTGGAAATTAATCATCTAACAAAGGTTTGATTTGATCTATTTCATGAAAAACATTGTTTGATAAATCAATGTTTCATTATAGAAATTTGGAAATTTTCAAGCTGTTTCTGATCTCTCCTTGGATTTCTACGAAGGTGAAGTTTGTTCATTGTTAGGACACAACGGAGCAGGCAAAACAACTACGACATTTATTCTCGTCGGTAAGTTGTCAATATATTGACAGTACGTTCTTATGATTCTAATGTGATCTTATTGAATTGTAGGAATGTTAGAGCCAACATCGGGTAGTGTTACTGTTCAAGGAATAGATAATCGTGAATATATGCAAGAAGTGCGAAAGATTCTAGGATTTTGTCCACAATATGGTAAACAAATAGTAAACTACTTTCTTGTTTTCAAAAAAATAACACAGTATATCTAATCAGACATTCTCTATGATGAATTATCTGTCGAAGAACATCTGATATTGATAGCCAAGGTATGAAGAAAATCATAAGTTATTCTTTAAGAACATTCTACTATCGCTAGGAAAATGCTGAAGATAAATTTTCCATGTTAATAAAGAACAACATATTTTAGATGCGTCGCGTCGACATGAAAATTATGAAAGATTCAGTCGAAACAATTCTCAATTTGATTGGATTAATCAATGATCGACAAACTCTATCGAAAGATCTATCAGGTGGAATGAAACGTCGTCTCTCGATTGGCATGTCATTAACTGGTGATCCTAAAGTCTGTTGAAAACAAATATGATCAATCAAATTTTTCTATCATTCTATTTATCTTTCAGGTACTTATTCTTGATGAGCCAACAAGTGGCATAGGTATGCTATAAAAATAAAACATGAAAACGAAATTTCCGTTCTATCCGTAGATCCGTACAATCGTCGGTTAATTTGGACAATCGTACGAAAATTAAAAGAAGAAGGAAAATGTGTGATATTGACAACGCATTTTCTCGAAGAAGCCGATTTATTATCTGATCGTATTGCTTTCATTAGCAAAGGTCGATTGCAAGCACATGGTACTCCAGATTTTCTTAAACAACAAACAGGTCTGACGGAAATATTGACGAAATGAAGACAAAACAAAAACACGGAAAAGCATTCATGTTTAGAATTTGAATATCGTATTTTCATGGATAAACAAGAAAGTTTTGATAGCGGAAACATCACTCGATTCATTCGAAAACATGTAAAAAATGTAGTTCTAGAACGTGAATCTAGCTCGGAACTTGTCTATGGAATAAAACGTGGTGATTCCAAAACGATCGAACCATTGATCAATGAACTTGATCGAAATCGGCAATCGATTGGCATCAATGCGTATGGTCTATCGATGACAACTATCGAAGATGTCTTTCTCAAGTATAGGAAATAATATTGACTCGTCATACATATTGTCATCATCGTTTTGATAGATTGATTCGAGAGGAAGAAGCAACCGAAGATAGTAATCATAATCCAGAAAACACTCGAAAAGCTCTATCAAATGCAGGTAACAATGAGAGAGGTCCTGTTCACGAAAAATAAAACGATTTGACGTCTTTTTTTTGTTAATCAAAATAGTTTTTCGCGTGCATCAAGAACGTATTGAAGGTACTCGTTTATTTTTCACTCGGCTTTGGGCATTACTCATCAAACGATGGCATGTTACTCGGCGAAAAATTGGTTTTCTCTTAGGTTTCTTTCTACTTCCGATAGTCTTTGAGATTATTCTCGTCGGTGTTTTACCAACACCAGAAGAAATTCAATTAACACTTTTGCAGAACGATCGTACAATTGATGCTCAAGTCACGCTGCTCCCATCGATTTACAATCCACAAACTATCGTAACTTATTCTAATAATAATCAAAGTCTTGCTCGACAACAACTTCTCAATCATTTAACGAATGCTGGTGCCACTATTGATGAAATATATGACGAAAAAGTACTTGAATATATACTACCGAAATACTATGAATCCGCAGATGCTTTTGTCAATAAATATAAAATGGGTTTTGCTTTATATGACAATGGAATTGGTCCATCGCGGGCAGTAAAATTTGATGCGTACTTTTCTACTGTTAACTTTCATACGATGCCAACAAGTCTTGGTGTAGCAACAACGAATCTTTTTCAATTTTATGCAAATTCCTCATCGAAAAGTATTGTGACGACAAATCAACCTATTTCAAAAACAGTTACGGTACTAACACCAGAAGCACGTGCCTTTCAAAATCTCTTATGTTTGGATTCATTACCTGTATCAGTATTCAATTTTCTATTCTGCATTGTTGCTACTCTATATATTTGTATTCTCATACCGACATTTATTGCTGAACGTGTCAATCATTCCAAAGATCTTCAACTATTAACCAATGTGAAGAAACGAATATATTGGTTGTCGAATTTAATATTCGACGTTCTACTCTGTTTAATTCTTTGTTCATTACTGACAATTGTTTTAAAAGTAAGTGAATCTTTTATCGTCCTATACTACATTTCATGTATCAGACATCATTGCTAAGTCTGATCTTACCATTCTTACTCTCAATCATGAATACTGATGAACGATTCTAATCAATATGAATCTTAGTCTCTCCTTTTTTATAGATATGTTTTTTTTTCTTCATTATAGATCGGTGCAACAGCCAATAAAAAAACACAATCAGAAGTTTATGTCTACCGAAATACAGAAGAAGGTGGCTTTTTCTTTCTCATGTTTTTCATGTATTCATTAGCATCGTTACCATTTATTTATGTGTTCTCGTTTGCTGTCAAACGAGAACTGATAGGTGTGATTAATTTTTTTCTATTAAACGTCTTGGTTTGTTTTGCCGATATGATTTTGAGTTTTCTGGCTACTGTTTCACAAGACAAAGACTCATCAGATCAGAATCGTATGGCCAGCGGAGCAATAGCAGTAACCAGTGTTCGATGGATTCTTTCGGTTCTTCTTCCAACTGTGAATCTAAAACACACTCTTACCAATATTCGTCTTCGTTCGAATCGTGATTGTATTACATCACTCAATTCACTTATGGGTACAAATTATGCTTTCGATGAACCTTGGATGTCAGCACGTGAACCTGGTCTTGGCTTACAATTTCTCATCTTCTGCATGCAAATCTTGTTCTGGTGGTTATTATTAGCACTGATCGAAAATTTTACTAACATCAAACAACTATGGCATCGAAATTTTACTAAAATCAATCATGCCAACGATACGTTCGAATATGATGATTCGGTAAGAGAAATAAAAAGTATCATTCATGTCTTTCTTTTCAATATTGAATGTTTGATCAATAGAGTTTAGATGATGATGTTCGAATGGAACGTGAATCAATCTTGCAGGAAAATGAATCATCGACGTCGACAGTTATTCTTGTTCGTGATCTTGTCAAACAATTCATAAAAAGAAAAGAGAAGTCATTAACTAAACGCACTTATACGGCTGTCGATCATCTCAATTTCCGTGTATCAACTAAGTCATGTTTCGGTCTTTTAGGTATGTGAAACTATTCATATTCCAGAGATAGATGCATATGCCATCAATATTCTAGGAGCTAATGGAGCAGGTAAAACAACAACCTTCCGAATGTTAATCGGTGACACGGAACCGACTTCGGGTGAAATTATTATCAATGGAAAAAATGCTAATCAAACGGTTGTGAATTGTTTTAAACGAATCAAATTGATTTCCTATATGTTGCCGTTCTTGTTCTATTTAGAAACGTGATCTCGAAATCGGATTTTGTCCACAGTTCGATTGGCTTGTAGAAGGCCTGAATGTCACCGAAACTGTGACTTTATTTGCTAGGTAAATTTTAATTATATACATGTATGTCGAACAATGATTGCCGAAGTCTGTTGATTTGTAACGAAAATTTTGCAAAGTTCAGATTATTTAAGCAACATTCGACAAAGCAAATAGTGTTCTATTTCTTAATATCAACTTTTGTTTAAATCTATCTAGATTGAAAGGTCTACAAGAATCAACGATACCTAAACTTTCTCATGATATGCTTCGATTGTTTGGTCTTGATACATATGAAGAACGGATCGTACAGAATCTAAGGTTAGTATAGATAGCTAAGTGGATCGATGATACAGAACCGATTTTTCTGTCACCAATAGTAGATGCTTCTCCTTCTAGATAAGTGACGTAGTGAGCTATTATTGCACAATACTGGAAATCGAGTCAAACGAAAAAAATTGGTTTTATTTAACTAAAAATGAGTCAGACTATTTCACTAGAAGTTTTTTAAATCCCTCTTGCAGATTACTTCATCTAAATCTACATGTATCCGATCAAGAAAGGCTATACATTTTCAAAGATATTTGAATTAGAAAAGACTTTTTGAATGTTTAAACATGTAAAAGAAAGTGTCCCAGTGTTCTAGAGAGGTGTCTAAAAATCTCGTATATTATGCAGTTTTAGGTTAGTTATACTGAAGGGAGTATAAATTTTGTCGTCGTAAATTTTCACACTTCAGGAAACCCAATCATACACTCGAGAACTAAAGTGCTGAGAGAAACTTATTCCCTAGATATCTGGTCGGGAATAGATCATTTTGAAAAGTAAGAACCGAAATTAAGATTTGTCTGTAGTAAATAACACTTGTGTGAAATAAATTTTTCTCAAAACATTCATCACACAGACATAAGTTGCTTCTTGTATTTCTCTAATATGAAAACAACAGCGGTGGTAATAAACGAAAACTGAGTGCAGTCATTGCATTCATGGCTAATCCAGCTTTGGTGTTTCTTGATGAACCAACAACAGTATGGTCTAGTTTATTTTCGTCTGATACCGTAACATGAGTATGATTTATACTAGGGTCTGGATGCAGCTGCCAAACGAAAATTGTGGGAAGTGATTCGTTCGGCTCGTGACATTGGTTTGACAATAATTATGACTAGTCATAGGTAAACGAAAAATCGAAGTTTAGATTTCTGATTGACTCTGTCAACTAATTGTTCTCTAGTATGGAAGAATGTGAAGCTTTGTGCACGAGTAAGTTGATATTTTTATGAGAGTGGTAAATGCCATTGATCAACTGTAACTCTATTGAGGAATCGGCATCATGAAATTGGGTCAGTTTATGTGTTTGGGAAATGTACAACATTTAAAAAATCGCTTTGGTGACGGTTATGCTGTACAAGTAAAAGCACTAGTCGATCATGTTCAACAAATAAAAGACGATCTCAGATCCATTGTGCCAGATATTGATATTCAAGGTAAAGAATAGATAAAATTGAATTTGAAATCCGATTGTGAAGAATCGCTACGACTGTCATGTATGCTGATACTGACTCGACCTAACATTAATGCTATCAATTGTAGATCAACAAAATGGAGTACTTCTTTGCAATGTACCATTCTCGTCAATATCAATATCATCCTCGAATGAAAATAGGGCAACTACATCATCTTTTAATGTGGCTCGTATATTTGCCATGCTTAATGCTCGAAAGAATCAAAAATTGATCGAAAGCTATTCTTTGTCACAAACGACACTTGAACAAATCTTCGTTCGTCTTGCGGGCGATGATGAGGATGCTGCACCTGATGCTTCGGCCGATAAACAATCATCAGGTGAGACGGAACAAGACGATAGAAGTAAGTGACCTTGCACCTCCTTACAAATTTCTCAATATGAGGATCGACTAATTTCTTGCTGTCTACAAAGACGAATGCAGTCATTCAAAGCGATGATTGCTAGTGAGAAGAAGCCATTCTTGCAGCTTACTTACCCATTTCTTTATCAATAAATGTCAAGTTGAGTGTGTACAAGTTCAAACGCTTTTTTTTTTATAGTTGCAACTCGTTTTTGAATTCTAACGACTTTCGATCAACATTAACCATGATACGTCCCATCTACGACCTTCTCATTGGTTGCACAATACAATTACTGCTACTCTTTTCATTTTAGTAAAAACTTTTGCTATTCTTACTACTGTCACAATAAATATTTTTAACAATTTGTAATACATTGATCGTTTGCTAAACTCATCTCATTTTTTCTTCGTTGAGATGAAGTATAATCAAATGACGCCATAGTAAATAGGACTTTGCTTTTCAGTGAGAATCTCTGATGCTTACTGTTGAAAATTTAGATTCGAAAGAAACACAATCGATCATGGCATTAGATGAGGCTCATCTAAGTTGACTTCGACATCCTTGGTAAATATTATAAAGCTCGACGACTCGAAAAAAATCTCTTTTATCCTATCTTCTCTATTATTTAACTTTTCTTAAAAATGGTCATTGTATATAGAAGGGAATATTAGAAACATTGAGTCACACGTTACTTATACTAGCTCAATTTAAAAGAAAATAATAATTCTAATATCAGCTTTAAATTAAAATTTTTCCTTTTTTATCTGTTTATAAATTTAATTGCAGAGGTTTCATTGATTCACAGGACATTATCAAGACAAGATGCAAACAATATTTAAGTGATGTATGAATCATCTCGTGACTCAGCTACTATTAGTATAGTAACGAGAGCAATCTAGTGTGCATTGATATAAACTGGAATGTCCCACTTTCGTTTGGCGTTAAAAAATTTTTGTTTCTCATTTTCAATTTTAGATTTGTTCTGTCTAATCTTTCAGGATGAATTATTAAAGGTACAGAGGAGATAGTTTAGCCTAAACCGGGATGATTTCCCAAAATGTAAAGTTATTCAAATTTGGGTATGGATGCATATATTGGTGAGTGTGTCTATTTTTGGGTGAACAGTTATCTAATGAATAATACATTCATACTGACACGCCCCAACAACCTACTGTCTCATCTAAATTCATCTCCACAAACACACCCAGACCCACCCTCACTCACAATTGTACTCCATACTCAAACCTAAACCCTCATCGTATAAAGTGTATTCTTTGCTCGCATAGAATCTCGATACAAGAAATCTTAGTAGAAGTATGCATTTCTCATCGAGATTTATTTAATAAAAAGCTCAAACATTGTTCATAACCAAAATGACAAACTACAAACAGTACTGGAAAAGAAAGTTATCAGTCTTACGTTAGCGTTTTTCGTTTAAAAGTTGTTTGCGCAAAATCCTGTACACATAGCCACACTCGCAGTTCCAGCATAATGTGTAACACTCCAACACAATGCTCGTACAGTTTAGTTTGGTACACAACGGCAAAACGCTTCCATTGCTGTTAAACCAGCTTTACAAGCAGCGGCACATTGTACATATGAAGCGGCATCCGTTCCCCATATATCGTTTGACCCCGTCAATACCATCAAAATGAATAATACTTTCAAGAGATTGGCCATCATAAAAGCTGTTGAATAAGCAAGCAAAAACTATTTTTTTTACGATGAATTGGTCAACCTCTCTTATCTGTGATCGTGAAGGACAAAGAACGCGTTTACATCAAGGCCAGGATAAACGCATTGGCATTGCCTTTTATGCATAGAAACGCACGGAAGTTTTTCTGTTCATTGTGAGTAGATGACTCATAGGAATAAATCAGTGGCGGATCCACCAGTTAGGCTACCCGGCCATCGCCACCCCTCTGAGGATAGAATACCGGCGAAATGTTTTAAAATGTTTCTATGATTCAACGCATGATATAATAGATATTGTAATACGTTATTTAATCAAAAGATCTCAGCTTTGATCGTGAAAATACGGTTCAGAATATATAATAAAATAAAATAAAGCTCTTTGAGCGAATGACCAATACCAAGAAGTAGAATAACAGGATTAGTCGTAAATATCATCCATTGACAGTTGATCAGGTACAGTTGGATATTGAAACGTAACCAGCAAAAGCTTATGTGAACAAAAAACCTCGAAAAAAACTCAATTTTACAAGGATAGCCTAATTGTGTAGCCAGGGTTATTGACAACTTTACGGGAAATCTGATTTTTTCAATATAATTTGACCGAAATATCTAAAACATGTAATAATGACATGTAAATATTTGGGAATGCCTGCTTGGATTCAGTGAACATGTTAAAAAAACAGCAGCTAATTCATGTCTTGTTCCTAAAAATATTGCGGATAAATCTTATGAGAATCTGTTGCCAGAAATCGAACTTTATCAAAAATTTTTACATTGTTGAACTGCTCAACTCAAAGCTGAATTTGTATTATGGAAAAAAAGATGGACAGATATTGTTTCAGAAGATAGTTTCACGTTATTATCGTCTTCTTGTGGTAGCAACCCGAATACAATCAACATGAAACGTAAAGAACAAGTATTTTTACCCGATACAATAATTGATTCTTCTGCTGCGAGTCCTGAAGCATTTTATCCGAATATAAAGGTTCTATTGAAAATCTTTGCAACTCTACCAGGGACAACAGCGACTACATAGTGATCATTCTCTTTTCTGAAGTTACTGAAGACTTATTTACGCTCGACTATGTCTGAAACAAGGCTTAATTGCTTAGCAATGATGTGTATTTCTCGAAATATGGCTGTAAATATTGAGGCAGTGATTGATGAATTTGGAAAATCCAATCGTCGACTGGCTTTTTAGTTTATTGTGAAAATTTGTCTGAAAAACAATTGTTTTGTTTTCATAAATTTAGTGATTTACTATATAAAACGAAATTAAGAATTCGAAAGATTAAGCATACATTTTTAAATACTTCACAAAAATTCATACTAGCTTGTTTGAAAAAAAATTAGAAATCGCCACCCCCTCTCGAAAATCCTGGATCCGCCACTGGAATAAATCAATATGTATTGACTGTTCTCTAATAAAAAAGAACCAAGAACAGGACAAAAAAGCATGCTTTTTGTTCGATTACATTACATCAACCTTTCCCCACTTGAGGTATTTCATAAAATTTGTGTAATACATAACCATAATGATTAGAAAAAACCAAAATTCGTGTCAAGGAAAAAGCCCTTTTATCTTGAAGCGTGCAGGTGTTGGTGGATATGTATGTGGTTACGAACAAGAATGAATGACGAGGATCCGATGCAAAGCTAGCACGCCTACTCCCTAGCACTCCATTACGGAGCTGTAGAAGACTCCAAACTTAGGTTGCGTGGGATTCGAAGTTCCTTAAAATAAATTTTTGGAGATGTGTGTCGCGGTAGTGGAATCTACAACGATATTTTGAAATCGAAGTTGATGTAGATTCTAAAAGTTTTTAAAACCCTATATTCTGCCTTCCTTATTTAGTATATTTAGACAATTCTTACAAGGGTATGTATACGAATGCCTGTTGATTCGATTTATTCTTACTCTGGCACTCACCATTCGCCACTCTGAATCACAATCATAACTGTACGTTAATATAGTATAAAAGAACATATTCACGTCGGAAGAAATGTATGCAACCAGACCGTCTTCGTATAAACCCAATTCAATAAAACAGCAGTCTAAGAATATGAATTTTAAACATATTGCATCCCAATCTAAAAGAAAACTCCCGAAGAGAATGATTTCGAGAGTGTCAGTCGGCGGTGTAGAATCTGGGTGTGAAACTCAGATGGGGGGAATAATGATTGATGGTTAGCTGTTGTTAGTTTATGTGTGTGTTATATACCCAAGATTAAGCGAGTACCGAAGAAAAACAACCCATCTCGTTCTTCACTTTAACGCACTGGCGAACTTTGCAAAAACCTAAAAAAACCGACTGACACCCTTCATTATTTCTTTGTCAAAATATATAATTCTTGTCACGAATATCACTTCATATTTTCGCACGTTTTTCCATCCCTAAGAACTCAATGAATCACATCAAGTCAGCTTTCTGTCTGGATCAGTATATATCTTACAATGTATTGATATATATGATAGCAATATAATCGTCTATGAACAAAATCTAAAGTTGGGTTAACTATTCTCCTTTTCATTCTTTAATTTAGCTTGGAAACTTGTGTCAATGAAAATAAGAAGCATATAATATATATTCTGTATTTTATGTTGAAGTAAACCTATAGAAAGAAAAACAGTAATTAATGTGGCTCTTGCCAGAAAGTCTCGTTACAAAAAAAGTTTTCTGTTAGACAACACAAGGTTTGTGAAGATAGAATAAAGTCTTACTGATTTTTGTATTTAAAAATCATTTGCTTTTAGCCAGACACTTTAAACTGAAATTCAATTGTGATTCACTGCCAAAGGTTGAATTTGTCTACGAGTGAATCGATTGAAGAATAAATTATGTTTTGTATGAACCCATACTTTTCGCCATGCATGCCAAAAACGAACATCTAAAGCTGCAATAATAATTGGATCGAGTGCTATTTGAATAAAGCTAAGCAACGTAATAGTATTCATCCTATTCTCCGCACTGAATGACACTTGAGAAATGATAACATATGGAGACCAGAGTGCGCCCCACACAATATAAAAGCAGAAAAATTGAATTACTAATGAATGATGATACTTTTCACGAGCTGAAACATGAAGTTGTGACCGTTGTAAAGTTGATGTTAAATGAACATGACGAGTACTAGCATAAATTCCCAGCACGTTTAAAAGCATTGGTAATGCATATCCGAAAATTGTATTATATACTTGAATATAGATATTCGTATAAAAGACATCACAACTATAGCTGATGAGGTCTTTCACTCGAGCCCAACCAAAAAGAAATTGAATTATAAAAGATATTAATGGTATTAAATAGATACAACAATGAATGAAGACCAATAGTTTCATATGAACTTGGTATACGTTTCGATTGTATGCTATTTGTACATACCGACATGCATTCAAAGCTAATAGAATATATACTCCAATTGTATTGAGATAATTATCAAGCACTGCTTCAGAATAGCAGATGAATAAAGCCCATGCTCTACTTGGTTTACACTCCGTGGATGTCACATGTATAGTATAACTAAACAAAAACCGACCAAGAAGAAAACTATCAGTGATAAGATATGAATAGATCCATAAAAGTGATTTTTTCCGAAGAGATGAATATAGAGTTAAGTGAAACCAAAATATCAAATGAATAAATGAAGCAATAATGCAAACATAAAGATGTGGTTTTGCATTGCCAATAATATTTTGAGTCCATAAAAGAGGTCTTAAGCATGTGATATTCGTATTGTTAAGCCACAATGTCATTTTTGTTACATTATTCATCTAGAAGTAGAGCAATATTCTATCACCAATGTCAATTATGGTGTTTTGTTTTTATAAAAATGGTAGACGCTATTTTTTCTGGATTCACGGCTACACCCTCATGCTCAATGTGTCTACGCCTTGCATATTTTTGCTTTAAAAAATGATAGTTTCTGATTCTTGACTTGGTATGTATCCGCTTTCATCCTTACTCCGCTGTTATAATAGGACCCATGCATCTTGACCAATACAACGGGGTCTAATAAAACTTATTTTACTGTCATTACAAGCTATGGTAACATATTGTTCATCTTTGGATATAAATGACTCATAATGATCACATGGATTTCTCTTAATCTTGTCTGATGATAAAGAAAATTTACTAATATGGTAGAGATGTAAGGTGGGCCTGTAGTTCTAAAATTAAAATGTGCTATTGTTTAGTCTTCTGCCAAGGTTAGTATATAGCTAAAAAAATGGATGATGCAGCTGATCACCACCCTCGACAACGATGCTCATATAACTAGATCGCATTTCCAGAGTGTAAGTACTTTACACATAAGACACGCTTATATATGGGAGAAGAGGAAGAGATGAGTACATGAAAAAACAAAACAAAGAAGAGAGAGGAAAGGAAGAACAACGGGCGCTTAGATGAATATCAGCACAGTAATACCATAACCAGGGCTCTTCATTCCTTTTATTAGTCAGCATGCCACAAAATAAGAGTTAAAACTATATGTAATCTCAATGGTGTATGCTAAAGAAAATTGAACGCAATTATACCAGATGAACGAATTCCTGAAGATTTGTATTCCGATGATCATTTGCAATACACGCTCTTTTTTGGTTGCATCTAATGAACGTTGCTATGGTGCAATTGGATTTCGATATAAAACAAGTTCTTTGAAGTCGTGACAAAGCTTAACTTTCGATAAGTTTTAGTATTTATTATTTCGAAGATTTGGGTGCTGTTTTTCCCTTATAATTAGCAATATGTTTATCAATCAAGATATTCATTTCTGATTCTACCGTAGTGAACGAATTTCAGTGAAATGGCGTATTAAAGGTTGCATCTTACCATTCATTACATTCTGTGATGAATTAATTTACTCTCTGTACAAATTTGGCTGATTAACAATATAATCTGTTATCTCGTGTGCAGGGAATAAGCAAAATATATTGATTGATGAGTTATATATTATTTGACCGGTGTAAGATGTCATTGAAATGAGTTGAATTTGGACTCAATTACATTTCTTACGATAGTTTAACCATCGAAACGTCTTTTATTAAATTATCACTATCATATTGATCACTTTCATCTTCTGACGCATCTGACATTACCACTAGGTGTGTCAATTTATATTTACTTTTCATTTAATTTACGCGTAAATGAAAATACCAATAATTTATATTTATTTTCAATTAACAGGAAATGACATCCCTAATTACCACTACTATCATCATTAGCACTGATGCCGTAACTCACATCATCTTAAGAATTAACTAATTTATAGAAAGCATTAGTTCATCTTCATCTTCAGAATAGGTTATCTTGTCTCAAACAAAGTTTCAGATATAAATGGCAAGAACAATACAGTGAATTACTGTCCTTTACAAAATATATCTGTGGGCAGGTTTATAATATTAATGTGTACGATAATTTAACAGATAAAGTATAATCCATTTATATGTGTTCTTTTCAGTCACTCGAGAGATATAACGGTTGTGTTCAGTCAAGACAAGACCATATATAGAATTCCCAGTACATATCGTGTAGAGATGTGTAGGGTAAACTTTTCTCTTACCCTTTGCCCTACCCTACCCTGTAGGTCCTCCACCCTGCCCCTGCCCTGCAAAAGTTTTAGATTTGTTTACCCTACTATACAGTGTAAATTTTACAATATAATATTTTTATGGCTTGTTATTCTTATTTTCCTTACACCGCAGAACCACTAGCCATGCTTTAAGGTTCATCAAAATTACTCGTTTTTTTGCATTCTTATGTAGTTTTTGATAATTTTTTGGATATATTTACAAATAAAAATCGTTGTAACAAAGCATGAATTCGAAGAAAACAATACAACAAATCAAATAACAAATGAAATGCAATCGATTGTTTTCACCGACGTTCGAACTTATATCATTACTATATAAGTACAATATACTAATGTGTTTTTGTGATTGAATTACGGTTGGTTTGCTTATTCTATACATGAGTAATGGCGGGGATATGACGCTCGAAGTTAGTCACGTTCTTAACGACTCAGCTAAGAATAGGTTTACTTTAATTTTCATGATTTTTTTCTTTCTCTCACTCAACTTTAATTTATTGGATTTTTACTTCCACCATATTGGACTCCACTCCTCCGAATGCATACCCTTGACCCTACCCTGCTTAGTGTTACCCTGCACCTTGCAGGGTAGGGTAACCCTGCACATCTCTAATATCGTGCAAATTCCATGATGCACGAAGTCTCTTCTTCGTTCTTCTATGAACCAATGAGATGCGACTGTATCTATTGAAAAAACAACCTATATGTTCTTGAAATTAAAAATGTCAAAAATGAATTCCTTTTATGGACTCGTTTTTTTATTTAATTGCATGCTGAAAATATTATAAAATGTTTTAGACACATTTTTTTGTATGTTCGTTCCTAAAACAACTTCACTTACAGAAACGATGTCTTCAGGTCAGTAAACACTAAAATAAAATGTCGCATGTGTTGTGGTTTTCGATAAATCAAAGAATGCATGAGGTCTTCGTTGCGAAAAGTTCTATCTAGCAAGAGCATAATAAATGCAACACATTCGGAAAACATCTTTCGAACCAATCATAGAGCTTTTATCCTTTTCTTGTCTGTAATAGCTTTTGATGATCTTTTTTTATTTTATTTCCATTCAATTATTCCTATTCTGAATAACTCAAGCAAATCAGATCTTGGAATCTAACTGGATATGACTTCGCTCAGTCTCCATCAGACAGCTTCAATGATGTTCTCTCAATCGATGATCAAGATCAGCATGTTCTCAAATAATCAGTATCGAGAAATAGTTTTGAAGAAAAAAAAATTATTTCGACAATGTATGTTTGGCGTGTTCAAAAACGTTGTTTATTTACAGCTGTGTATGCATAAAAAAATAATGACAGACTAGCCAGCAGACAGAATGCGACACCATTTTCAGCTAAAAATCACGAGACGAAAACTAACGGCGCACAAACGTGAGGAATTTTATTTCAATTTATACTCTTGAAACTCATAGCACATGTGAACGTCATAGTTTTTCTATAAAGCGATTCTATCCAAGCAGAAAAAAATTTGGAATAACCCAAGTAACTCGTTTTTTGTGTTTTTTAATGAGTGTTCATAAGTCACAATTAAGTTTCGATGTTGAATGTATAAGCACGTTTTTTCAAATGTTTCCTCTACTTGGATGGTATCAGGACTTATTCATAATTTCTATCAAGTACGTTGTGAAACTGTCTATTATTGTCTAAGTAGTTAATATATATGAATTGTAAGGCTAGGCCACTATAGTACATTTAAGAGTCTGTGCAAGTACAAAAGTCACAAAAATGTTCAAAAAGAAAAATAATTCCCATCTTTCCGTTCAACTAATTCTAATAAAAGTTTCATCAATAAGAATCCGTTTTCTTTCCCCAATGAAATTCAAGAAGTTCATTAAAGTATGTATAGAATAAATTTTGGATCAAACACTCTAATCTTTCTCAATGATGAGTATATCAGACTGAATATATCAATGTATATACCACGTATATGTCGAGCTACGCACGCAGTGGATAGCATAAAATAGTGAACACTATTTTATATTTCTTCCCCCTTGATAATGCACTCAATGTAATTAAATTGAAATCTATATCATGCATATTTATGCTTGGTAATGGATCGGAAAAAAGACATGGTGCAATTTTAAATTAATAATTTAATAACAGTTGATTGCAGCCATTTTTTCCATTCTTTGGCAGAGAATGCATTACAATGCATCAAATACGCTCCATTATAATTATGATGAGTTCATGATCTACTGAAAAGAAATGCAAATATTCATTGTTTTACAATATAAGATACATTGGTGAAAGATTAAGCATATCAGATTTAACCACTTGTTTTAGGAAACATCCAGGAAGCACTGAAAGAATTTAGTGATTCTACAGATGAAAAATATAGACAAACGATGCGACTCTGACATCGAGAAAGAGACTTGCAGTCAAGCTATGATTACCTAGTAACGAAAAACTAGGCGATTATGTGAAACACTCTCAGGAATAGCTGAAAGACTGATGGCTATAGAAGAAATCTGACAAACAAAAATGTAATCTGAACTTAAGCACCTTTGATTAGAACAGTCTCTTCACGAAAAAAAGTCATGACTATATCAGAAAAGTGCCAATTTTTAGAAAATCAACTTGATACGAAGAATGTTTTTTTTGTGCCTGTGAGTTTTATTCAATACTATACGCTATGTTTGATGTAGTGACATGCCATGTCATTCAGCATGAAGTCATTTGATATGTATACTATGTTATGTCTTCTCATGTGTTAATGAATTTATAACGTTTCATAATCAAACTAATTTATGAAGATAAAGCTGCAACACAGTTGGTGCGTGTCTAAGAAAAACATACTAATTTGAATAACACGCTTACTATCTTAATACCTAGATAATATTGAAGTCACGAGAAAAGACAACATGACCTAGACTCACTACGGTATGAATAACTGGCTCCAGTAAAGTTAAAAATTGATTGTAAATCGAAAAAGCAACCTATAGAGAAAAGTAAAAATAATCTGCGTTTGAACACATACTTTTTGAAAAACAGCGATAATATTGCTTTCCAAGCGGATTGTTTTAGTTCTAAGTAGGTTCATCAAAAAAGTACTATTTCTTTATCAAAGTACGTTAAAATACTTTCATACACATCTACGATATTTTTTAATAAGTTCAAAAGTGTTGTTAAAGGTGACAAAACAGTTGAACCTAAGGCGAGTGATCCCTAAAACTTGAGCCTTTTTTAAGTAATTGTCACAAATATATGTAATTAATTAAACGAAAATTTCTCGATATGATTACGTAATACATTTTTCATGATATATACAACTAGCGATAGTTACCCTCCAAATAGAGTATACCAGTGAACCAAATTTAAAAGCATGAAAAAATTTCTCAATATTTGATTAGTTATTCACTGAATAAATGCTATGTATAGAGAGAGAGAAACAAAGTCAACCCACTTATTTATTTTGTTTTTGTGTACTCAAAAAGTAAGTACACTCTAGAATCGGTCAGTGTGTCTGGCCGGCCGTTAACACGATAACTCTTTACAAATACATTCGATTGAGCTGAAATTTTGTGCACAGAATTGTCTGATGAATATCTCGGTCGAGTTCGAAGATGAGAAGGATCCGGCAAGAAATGGCTGAGTTATCGAAAAAATTGTCATTTTTCACCAAGCAATCTCTGAGGTGGGGTACAGGGATTTTTTCAAAAAAAACTTTTTTCTCAGAATTATCCACAACGTATAAAAATCGACTCAGTCTTTAACGTTCATTCCGAATCTTATATTAGTTTTGAACCAAATCGCAGCTTTCTAGCAAAACATTGGCTGCAAAAAGGCCTCAAATGCACAAAAACTGTATCTAGAAACAAAATTGCCTAGATATGTCTGAGATGATCAGTAGTTTTGGAGTTTCCCAAAAAGGTTTACCGAGCTACTACATCCGTACACACATTCTAGAATGACTGATTTGTCTCATTCACTTTTTGAAGTACACATAACTCTCGGACATAAGTCCGAAGTTTTCACATTTATTTTTCTATTCATAAGTCAGTTCATAAACACTCATCTACTTATGAAGCTATCAAGGATGTAAAAACTGAACAGCATACTAATTTGATTTTTCGTGAAAAAGCAGAAACCGGAACTGCTAACAACATAAACATGTCTTACCGCAACAAGTAGAGGAAAACTTGCAGCATTTGACTTGTCTTTTCCATGAGTATCCGAGTAATGAACATTTCAAAAGATCAAGAGCTTTATTTAAGTTTTAGCTATTTTTAATAAAGTTTGCAAAATAAAATAATTTTGTCTGTGTTTAATCTATGAAGGCTCAAATGTCGGAAGCTCAGCTGTCTCAAAGCTCAAATGTTGTGGCTCATTTATCCAATGTTCAACGGCTTATGCATCGTTTTTAGCAATGCATTTGTATTTAAAAAATCTGTTTTTCGCATAAATTATGTAGCTTTCTATCGAAACATTTTTTGATTCAATTATACTTTTCCTTTATTTTAGAAATCGCCGATAGTACCGAATGTGAAATAATATTAGCTAGAAATATATTCAATTAGTTACAGTGTGCTCTGGATGTGTGTAGTTGTAATCGAAAGATAAAAAACTATTGTCTAAAAATCAATAATTATCTACCGATAGGGAAAGTTAGATTCAACTTCACTATTGTAATTCGGATATTGAAAATATCTGTTGTAACTTGATAACTACCAGCATCGACTTACAGTAACTTTCACTCAATTGCATTCATGATAAATCCAAATATATCCATAATTGGCGTTCAAAATAAATTTAATCTATATGGTGTTGTAACTTCATTTCAAAATTCTAAATTTGAAAAAAAGAACTAATTTAAATTTGCAATAAATTTAACTTAAGATAATTAAAATTTAGTTTAAGATAGCAGGAAAATGATATTTCTATACATAAAGACGTTTTCTGTAACTTCACTTGCACATATATGAATGTAGTTGAAAGATCAATTATTCTATAGTGAAAACATAAAAATGAAAGACATCATTTTAGATTCAGTACAAATAGATCTAGCATTAATTTTTGGAAAAGTATATAAATATGAAACAACGGTATCAGGTAAACAAAAAAAAAATATAACTCATGCGTTTCGTCACAACAAAATATAGTTCATGGAATACATTTTATAACTCATGTTTTCGTTGTCAATAGAAAAAGTCACGTTTAAATGTGTTTTAGAAAACGTACAATTATTCTATCGAAAAGATGTTTGCAAAAAAAGAGAACGCATTGAACTACGCTTTTTATGTTGATTTTCTTTCATGAGAAGGATAATGAGAGTTCCTACCGAGATGTTACGTATTTTAATAGATCTATGAAATGCACTCAAATCTTTCAAAAAAGTTATGATGACTCTAATTTTAGAGAAAAACAACGGCCCTATATTGAAATGTCGGGTGTGTTTACCAAATATTTGAAAATTAAAACGAAATATACACACATTATTATTTTATCCTACCAAAAGTTGTTTAACAATAGAATGCATCTCACAAACACGTAAATAAAGTTAAATACCTTCAGGTAAAATTCTTTGAATATCCGTTTTCATTATCATTGCCTGTAACGGAGGATAGTCAGACGATACGGTGAACCAAAACGAAACAAGCTAATTACTAATACTAGTAATCACTTTTTAATTACTGGTTATCATTTGTAATCACTAGTAATGAAGTAATCAGTTTGTTCCCCATTTGTTTTCCATGTTATTAGACAGTTTTATCTTAGCTAACCTTCTCTAATTCTGACTGTACGATGCATCAATACGTATATCACCAATATGCTATTGTAATTGTCAGCTTCTTGCTCTGGTCAATACTTTGATCATGTTCTCGATTTGTTAAATATACTTTATCTTCTATCCATGGATATTGCATTTAAATCACGTCGCTATTGCTTGTTTCGGAAAATTGTTTGTGTTCTGTTTTTCATTCTCTTTTACTTTTACTAATAAGCTCTATTGTGTTCTCATTTTATTCTACTGAGAAAGAAAGCCTTTCAGTACGTTCAATAGTGAAGCTAACACTGAAACATTCTTATTTAAAAAAGAAATACAGCCATGAATCTTGTAGATGCAAGGAGATATATTGTTTCGCATATAGCATTCAAAATCTACTAGTATGTAAAATAATTATACCCGGTTCCATAAAAAAAAGCTGCAAAACCATATGAGTAGTCTACGAAAAAATCGACCCTTCCGTAACAAATACATGGAACCTTTGATGCTATATGAAACTATTGAACATTTAGTGTAAAATATACAAAATCTATAGATCACCTACGAAACTATCAATTGTTTCTTGTTCAATTAAAGGATAACACTCCAACAGTTTAGTCGAAGAATTGCGAAACCTTCTTAAATATGCGGAACTTAAAAACGTTTTGAACATAAACCTCGAAAAGATTTTCATTCCACTTAATTGAAAATTTGTCGGTACATGAAGGCTGAACTTTTAAAATTCAGTAATATTAAGAAATCTCCGTCCATTAAAAAGTATTTTTCCAATGTAATTTATACTATCTGTTGGATTCACGAACATCGAATGTAGCAGCTGAATCTATTAATGATATTGATACTACTAATCAAATTCCGAACATGATCGCAGATGTTTGAAATATTAAGTCTGTATAATAATTTTAATTCTGTTAAATTTAAAATCAAAATAGAATAGAAAATGAAAAATTTATGATAGGGTAAGCTGAAGTTCGTGGAAATAATTTGTAGATTGATAAAACTGTTGTATTGTTGAGTGACATACGTAAACATACGATAATAAACCGTCTCTAGTACTAAATTCTCCTATCTTTGCATTTATTGTGTCGATTTAGGTTTGAACGCTCTTTATTTTATTTTTAATCTCTCTTCAGAGTCCTTGTGACAGTATGCCTGGACATGGTTTTCTGTTTCAAAATACTTTTGATGATGCCCATCGAATTCACTTTGAAGCACTATCTTTTGTTGCCTGGAAGTTGAGTCATCTAGAATACGTGAATATATGTGATCAGAACCATCCTAAATTTTCTATAAATTGTGTATCGTAGTTAGATTCTCCTTTTTTTTGCATTAGTTCAGTTGAATTTCCGACTTGACATATATTTTTTTCAGAAAGTAGAAAAGTATGGAACTGTTTATTAACTGTGTTGTAAATAATTTCTACTCCTCCTGAAAACCCCACACAAAATATAGTTGGACTTTGACATGTTGCGTGTATGCTTATAATATTTGCTCCATATTGTTACTTTCTCCCACTAGAACGCTGTTATGTTATAACATTAGTAAAATGATTGAAACTATAAATATAGTATATAGATCACTAAAATAAATCCGAAATTTCAGAATATAGAATGTCTTCATTCTTTCGAAGTATATGTTTGTCTATATCAGAGTGAATCGCCACTTTGAAAGACTGGAAAAAAACGTTGCGAAATTCAGAACCCTTTGAAAGATTTCGTATATTCATACGAAACCATCAAAAAGGCTTATCAAGTATGTAGAAATCTTCTTCGTTGGTTTCGTACTTTTGTTCGAAACATTTGAGACGGTGGCGAGTTCTGCAATGAATTTGGAACCTTTTTAGGTTTCGTAGCTTTCAAGAAATTTTTTAAGTTTCAGTAATTTGACCATTTTTGGTTTTAGTGCACCGTTAATGTTTTAGTAGTATTTCGCTAATAACTTTAGCTTCTCTAAACGAATTCGAACGATGTTTTCAAACACTATGACATCCGGTATGTCCCCCTGGCACACAAAAGTTCAGCCCTGTAGCTCGTACCAGTGCTGACTTATAGGAGATATATGACACGTGATAAGAAAAACAAATTCATCGACCATTGGAAAAATAAAGAGGAAAATTATGTAACTCAAACATTTTGTACAGAGTTTGATACTCTACCGAAATACATCAACGATTTGAATTTAATGCAACGTCTTTCCTTCTTATAACGTTCGCATTATTTGACAGACGCTTTATTATTTTTATGTAGATTGACGGAAACATGATTGTAATACCGTCATTGAAAAAGCTAGTCATGCGGAGATTCTACTAAAAGCAAGAAAAATCTTTAAGAGAAAAAATCATTAGGAAACACCGTGTTTTATCAGGTTTATTTGTGGATAAAAATAACAAGACATTTTAAAAATAACGTCTTTATATTCATTGTGTAGAGTGGCGGTTTGAAAATTGAATCTTTTATTACTCTTTATTGAATAGCTCGATTTGTCTCAAACTTTCAGAGTAGATGTACAACAAAAAGTTGTATAACTGATAAGAATTTCAGTTATCAATCCTTCTCTATTTGGGAGAAATTTACATTATAGTAAACAAAAAGAACAGTAACGATTTTTTGCAGATATTTTCAGTTTTATGTGAACAAACTACGTAAAAGCTACATCTAAATATGTAGTTTTTCATGCTGAAACAAGCGGAAAATTCTCTGAGTAGTTTAAAACAACATAAAAAAATTAAAAAAGGAAATTTAATTGAAAGATTAGGCGTTTATACCTACCAAAAGAAAAAAAATGAGTTTTCTGAGAATTTTCTATTAATAAAAGGATTTAAAATTTTTCATTTTAGTTATTCTTTTAGAAGTTACTGAGCTCTATGGAATCATGTAAAGAAGCTGTTAGCGTAATCCTTTCAAAATTAAAATGTGAAACATGATGTAATTGAAAAATTCAGCCAGAAAAATTATGTGTTTCTAGGTTTTTCCGAACGTTTTATGTCATTTTATGATCATTTATGACGAGAATGTAGGGAATTGAAGGAGCTCATAGATTTTAGTGAGATTCTAATGCCATGGTTTGTAATTGTCCGAAAAGTGTCTACATTAAGAAATACTTCGGCGGCAGACAGTGACTAGTAAAGTCTATTATAGCTTTAAGCTAGTGCACCTCTTCTCTTTCTTTTCTTATAATGTTTTGTCATGGTCGCATTACCTGTAGTTAACAAATGTGATTAGTAAATGAAAAATTAAACTATAATTAACAAATCCCTTACTTAAAATGTCTGCTACCGACTGTTTCTGTACGTGTAGTGTATTGTTCCAACTTTTTGCTCACTAGAGACTTCAACATTCCTTCAGGATTTTATTGTAGAATACCTATCTGTAACTGCCTGTGATGGGATATCTCTACCTACAATGGACTGCGACAGGGGAAACACTTGTCTGTGCCGGTGTCTAGTGACGGGAGCTCCTGTTTGTAATGGTCTGTGATTGGGAAACCCCTGCCGATAATGGTCTATGGGGTGGGTGCAAAATTTCTACGCTGAACACTTCAACACTCTTTTCAGGTCGTGTTTCACAAAATATATCAAAAACGAAGTTTGTCCGATTTTCGAATTACGCGCACCTTAAGTAGAAGAATCGCAAATTCGTAGAGCTCATATTTCCCTTAATTATCAATAAAGTGTTGGGAAATATTTGCTCTATAGTACAGGATCAGAGTATAATAAAATGCACTACTCAAAAGTGGTTTAGATTCACTTGCAATTTTTCTCATGAATTGTACCCAAAATTTGCAATTCACTCATGTACATACGTATCTAATAATATATAGTTAGACAGTAGATAAGAGAACATTCTATTTAAAAACAAACGTAGGATTTGTGCGATGTAACCTCGAAAGTTGAATAACTTAAATAATTTGACTAAATCTACAGATTATGAGGGTGACTATAGTATAGTTTAATCGGTACTATTCTAATTTTCAATGAAATCGATATACCGATACAGTAAGTCATAAATAGTTCTAAGATAAGTCAATGAAACATTTCCGCATCTATGCAACAAAATAGAACATGCTATTTTTAGCTAATGGTAGAAGCTCATTAAAAATTATTTTCTTTTCATAGGGATAAAGAAGACAATAGCTACTGTAAAGTATCAGTACTGCTACCATTATAGAATTTTGGTTTCATACCAAATTAAAAGTATTTCTATGCAATATTTCATAGACAAACTTTGATTGTTATTTACTAGCATAGAGAGAAATCAAGAGGAACTTACTCAATGATTCCCTATTGCTGTATACTGAGCAAATCTTCATAACTAGTTACTTCAAATACTGAGAAGCGTGCTCCATAGTAAGATAAACACTTTCAGTCGTTTCTTTACCAAAATCTAACTTTCTTACAAAAGCCTGTATAGTTTCTTGAAAATTCAAAATTTTTCAACCGTTGTCTTCTTAATTAATAAGTTCTGAAAATTTAGCTCATTATATATATATGAAGAATTATTAATTATGTTTGGTTTGACTTATTCTCATTATTGTCTTAGGTAAGAATTGAAATTTGCGTATATAACGTTTCACGCTATTGTTTTAACTAGATGGCTAGTAAAACTTATGTTATCGAACTATGAAAGAAAACTTTGAATGAACTTCTACAAATAGAAAAAGAATTTATTCCTGTTTGCTTGAAACGATGTAGGTATTTGGTTTTTTTCCTCGTAGTACTATTTATAGTCCATCTTGCATAATAAGTTGTATAAAAAAATAATTGGATATTTAGCAAATAATAAAGAAAGATGATATGATAGGAGTTAGTATAAATGATACCAGATGAATAAAAAGAATCTTGGCAGAAATACTAAATAAGAAAGATGCTTTCTATTATCTCTCTTCGTTGTCATCTTGGCTCGTATCTATGAAAAGAAAACTATAAAATCATCACTATTTATCTATTCCATGTAAATAGATTAGCAAAGAGAGTCTGCGCATAATTAGAAAACATATAGCAGTTCTAAAGAAAACTTTAGTACATGCTCAAAGATTAGCAATATTTTTTAATTTAAAGAAGAGTGAATAAATTGAAAACTCATGAACCAAATATGAATTTCAAAGACATAGAATTATTTTATTTTCAAGAAACCAGTTCCCTATACATTGAATTTCAAGCATGAAATCTCCGTTGTAATCAACTTCCTTGACCTTTTTCAAGCATAAATAGAACTACCAAGATTTAATTTACGGGAAAAGTAATTTTAAGAATCTAACCTGATTTTTTAATTGATGAAACACTAGTTGTTAAAGAGGCATAACTAAGTTTTATTTCCTCTGTTTTGACGAAATGTATGGTGATAATCTGAGCAGTTTCAGGTTCTATTTATTTTTTTCAAGATGCAATACCTGCACGTCCACTAGAAAACATATTTGTATAGATTAATGTTAATTGCTTTTATGAAATTCGAATTATTATTTAATAATTTGTTTCATTCAAAAGTGGGTCTATTGTAAACCTTACCGTAGGAACTATGAGTTCCCTATAGATTATGTGCTACATAACTGCATATTATATATCCCTTTTTTAGTAAGTCAACGAGTGTTTCTTAAAGTTCCAAAATTAATTTGATCTCGAAATCGACTTATCAATTAACACATTGATATCCACGAATAGTGACACGTGTTATCATTCGTTTCAAAGTTTACATTTTGTACATGAATTTCATACCAATCATTAAAAAAGCTTGTTAGTGCAGCACCGTCGGGGCTAAAATGTGGAACTTACAAATCTATAGCTTCATATGCTAATAGAAAACACAGAAAATGTAATGTGACGAATTGTTTCACATCGTCTTCCTCTGATAGGCGCCCTATTTTACATTTTCATTGTTGCTATTCACTCGTCAGTTTCCATTTTTCGTTGTTTATTTTCCTTATTAAAAACATCGGAACAAGCAGCAAATAATGTTGCGATATATCACGATAATAGAATACTGGTCGCTATTTCTGTCATGGATTCATACACTGGTTTCAATGGTATGTAATGACCCGGGGGGTGGGGGATCGTGGGTACCTTCCTATCATGGAGGGGTATTGGTGTTCTCCTATGGGAGGTGTCTGGAGTCCCGTGAGGGGGCTTCTGGACTCAGTGACTTTGTCTGTAACCGGGGGAGGGGGGGGGGAGCATCAAAATTCTCACTCTTAAACTTCCACTCACTATTTTCTTCGAAAACATATGTGAGTTCCACAAAATCTGTTTTTATTTATTAAATACTTGCGGCTCTTTTTTCAAACTATACATTAAAGAAATCTACTAACATTAGTTCTGGTAAAATTCAAATATGCATCAGATTAATATTATTTTACTCATAGACAAATTTTCAAATACAGACAATTATTTCTTCTATTTCGACAGATGTTTAGTGAACGAAAATTAAGTGCTGTCAATGCAGATTTCGAGTGAATTTTTTTCTGGTTAATTTGTTTTTGGTAGGATAGAATTTGAAAAGTTGGTCACAAATATGAACTTTCTCTTTCAACGCAACCACTGTTTGGTTAAGTAACGTGGTATAAAGGTCAAATGATTGCGAATGTAGCATAATCAATAAGACGCTCGTTTTTCTTACATAGATTGCAAAATTTTGAGGATATTAATTTTGTTATTCTTTAAAAAATATCATATTCTGAATTAACGTGGGCATCTGAGTAATTAAATGTTACTTCATATAATTTAAGGATAGAAAAATTTCATAAAATGAACTGTCACATAATGACTAAAATATGTCTTGCAGCATGTATTTCAAATAATCTTCCTAAACTTCTCCAATTCTTTGGCAGAAAAGGTCGAAGGAAATGGCTTATCTTATTGGAATATTAATATCTCGACGAAGAAAAGGACTTTCATAGTTCTTCTTAAATAATATCTCATCCTATGAAAATCAATTTTTTCAGATTAGTGATAACGTGAGGTAAAAATAATGAAAGGTGTTCATATTAACTGATTATCGTTATTCTGGCGCAGCTAGAAGGTAAATACATGATAATACATTCGTAACAGGTACTAAAAGCCTCATCCAATCATGCATGTTGTGGGATGTGGCTGCGACTATGAGTGAATATAGGAATCAAAACGACTTTCAGATAAAATTCTAACCATAACCTCAACTCTAATTTGAAAGTCACTTAAGCAGATCTTCAACAAACGTAATTTTACTCTTTGACTTAGAAGCCAGGCAGGTAGTGATGTTACTTTATTCACTTTTTCTTCTTTTTCAGTCTTTCATGGAAAACAAAAACGATTGAATATCTCTCTCTTCGCACAAAACAGACTACTCCCATGTATCTTGCTAAATCAAGCACGTATCCTAATGAAAAGAGTATGTAACACATATCAATGAAATAAACAGGCACACCTTTAAAGCAAGTGAATCCCATTTTGTTCTTATATTTATGGTAAAATATTACACGTATATAAAGCGGAGCTTAGTCGGAAGCTGACGTAGCTTTACAATAGGTAGAATCATTAGAATGGAGATGCTTCCAACTTTTCAATAGATGTTTTCATTTTTTTTTCAATGAACTTTCCATTAATCTGTGTTTTTGTATAAAAATGTATGTTAGAGATAGAACCATGAAGCAAATAAGTAGTTAGACATAAATAAATCAATGATATTCGAATAACATACAGAAACTGATTGAGTTCTAAATTTTGGATTTGAATAGATCTTATACTTTTCTCTTTTCTTTTTAATACCTACCATTCGATCAGTAATAAGGCACTTGCTGTTCTTGTTCTTCTCTTCAAAATAAACGAAAGATATTTTATTACATTTAAACGATTCTTGTTGTCAAATTGTTATTTAAATTCTTGAAAAAATTCAACTGATTGATAGGTTGTTATATGTAGTGTTTGTTCGGTGATTGTTTAATAATCTATAAAATTTATACTGATAGAGAGATAAAACAAACATATTTCATGAATAAATATGTGAAAAAATTACAAGAAAACAAGAAACGATAGTAAGCAAAAACTATTCAATAAATAGATAGAAAAACAAGCAAATACTTTAATATTGCTGTCACTCTTGAAAATTGCTCGTTTTATCTCTGATCGATTTTCATTTTTGTAACTCAATTAAAATGATCGTACAATGTGTAAAAATCGGTGAAAACGTTGGCAATCTCTGCCATAGTCGATATATAGTAAAAGCTGTAATTAAAGATTAGAAATAGACAGAGAAACCTTAAAAAATTGCAAACATATACTACCAATCTTCCATGATAAGAGATAATATTAATTTATGTCGTAAAATAAATCACAACGAAATTCTTTCTTTTTGAATTGTTGAATCAAGACTCACAAATTTCCATAAACGTGAAGCATCTATGCATGCAAACAATTGTGCATGCATCTTATAGTCTTCCTTGTTTTTGTAGATCTTTAGAAATTGTCCTACAATCTACTCTTTCTAAGGGATTCGTCCATGATTTTCTATATATCTTTAAATAGTGAAGATATTTATTTAAATAAAATATATTTGAAGTAGCTAAAACATTTATGTTTTTGTATACATACATAACTTCCAAAATAATACTAATATTGATTGACAATGGTACACAATCAAAGTATAGTTATGGATAAGCAATTATCGAAAGTAACAATGAACCTTATTCATAGTTAAAAAAGAAATAATGATGCATTTCAAAACAACGACGTATTTAATGTCAATAATTATTAAAAAAACAGAGTCGTGAACGTTGTCAGACGCATAAATACAAGGCCTGTCCACTATGCAAATAATGGTCAACAAGTGTTGAAGTGAGAGAAGATGCGGAGGAAGTTACAGCTGTGAAAGACCATATAGATATCGAGGCTAGATGTTCAAAAAGAGAATCATAATGTTGAATTCGATTTTTCCGATCAAGACAGACGTAGACTTCGAGAGTGAAAATTCTTTACAAAACGTTTGTGAATATTTTTGAGCCTGATATATCCGAATCTACAGATGGCATCTCCTTTGCTGAAAGAAATAATGGAACTCAAAACTTGTCATAACCCATTTGTATATTCACATTGCATTCATCTCACTATCATTTGAACAAGCTTTAGAAAAAATATCTTACTTTCAATATATAACCATATCTTGACGCAACACATAACAACTGTTGCGTCGATCTATAACCTTAGTTTCAAACGCTTTTATCAACTCTGTGAACACTGCTGTTGAATTTCATCTCTACGACATGCTTCTCTAGCGTTGATGTGACTGGATTCAAAACCTTGACATTATTTCTTAAATGCTTTTCTTACGTTTCTATTTTTTTTTGCTTTCTTACAAACTTGTTGCTATCGCTTATTATTGATACAAAAAACCGAGTTTATAGTTTCGTTTCAATAGAATTCTGTAGATTGAATTTAGTTGAATGATTTCTTTTTTCTGCAACTCGGATAATCTCGAAGAAATTCATGAATACAAATTTGAACTTGAGTTTTTTTCTAAATACTGTCGTAGGAAAGAGAGCATCGTTCAGATGAAGTCTCAGGGATTTACATGTGTAATTACATTCTATATCTCACATTTGCTTCTGGAACTTTTTGTAAAACCGTATGTTATTCGTAGTATTTACTCCTATTGACGACGATGGAGAAAGGCATATGAACATAGTATTTACTGAATCCAATGATAGAGAATATTAATCAAGTTGAATACAGATAATCATTCGAACTAATCATGAAAATAGTGAAATCTATTGGTTATACGTATATACTTTCGTAAATAAGAAAACGAAAAGATACCGTCATTTTCATAAGAGCTCACACTTTTATAGATTACAGGATCTCGAATACGAAAAATCTTTTCTTATGACTCAGACAACCTTCTTACTTGGAAAGCAATTATTTAAAATAGCATTTCCCTACCATTGCCGATAACTTCAATGTAACGGTGGACTATCTTATTCCTTCCCCAAAAGAAAAAAAATTGTATTCCGATGAAAATGTTTGCTTAAGTATTTACGATCGAATAGTTTACCCTCTTAATTAATCCTGAGTGATTTCTCATTACAGATATTTGATAATTTGTTCTTATTGTCTCTATCTACTATTACATTTTAAATATTAGCTACTGGTAATTCACGCCCGCTCCATAACATTTTATAGCCCATTGAAGTTATTTTCCATACAAAAAGATCATAATTATATTTAATCTGTTTAATATAATATCGAAAGTTATGTATACATTCATAAAAATTATGGAAGTCTTTCAAGCGAGTAGTAATTAAAATAACAGATTTTGTAACTGTGTTGTCTAATAGCCGAACACGTTCTCGACAGTATAGGCGATATACAAGAAGCCGTCTGGGTCCTTATAAGCAGCATAGGTCTCAGCTATTGTCGACGATAGTTGTGGAATAATCCAATTTTGTGTAGAACCAAACATAGATTTCAATTTTCCAGGCGTAGATGTATTGACATAGATGAAAATGGCTGTACTTGCATGCACTTGAAGACGTTTCCGAATGATGCTTAAAAATGTGGCTAAATTTAAATCACTCGGAACGAGAAATTTCTTATTAGTGATGTCTGCTATTTGAGAATTGGGTACTCGTTCGAGTACCAATGGCATACGATTTGGATACCTATTAGAAATTCTTTCACATTCTTGCTTACGTGTTTCGAAAGCGTAATCTTTCTTGAATTGAAAGTCCATTGAATCTCCTGAAAAAAAAAGAATAATAAGAAGTAGTGTGATACATTTCACAGGTTTTTTATACGAAAGAGGAGTGTGTTGAATGAATCATTATCATAGGAACTTTTCATGTGACATCGAAAAGGCGGTTATTCGTCGAATTCTGTAGCTCATGATAACTGCAGTCCATTTTTCCCTCTTTGAAAAAGCTGTCATCATATTTACTCATGTTGCATTTGATGAAATCCTTGCAATATCATGAAAATTACCAAGAGGGTGGAATTATTAATGGATTCATTTAATCATTTATGATTTCTAAGTTATGATGAAATTTTAGCCCACCCACATCCATTTCATCAGCAAGTTGTATGGCAATCTAATAAATATCATCTCGTTTCTTAAACGATCTTATCGGAGTAAAATTCTTCAGTGCGATTGTGGATCTGGAATCGTGGTCTCGTTCTGAGTGTTGCTTCGCTCAATAGTTACTTCCTATTCCAAATAGGCACTGAGCCTCTTATCTTACAAACGTCCACACCCAAATTGGGATTCAGTTGAAAATACTAATTCATTTATGTACGATCCCATCGTTTATCCTCTTTAGTAATCCTGAGAGATTTCTCTTTACAGATATTTCATAATTTGTTCTTCTTGTTTCTATCAACGATTATATTTTAAGAATTAGTTTCTGATATGCCTAGTCTATAGCATTTCGTAAATCATTAAATGTATTTTTCGAATACAGATCATAGTTATATTTATTTTTTTTTACATACAATATCTAAAACTTTTTATACATTCATAAAATTATAGAAATCATTCAAGGGAGAAGTAAATAGAATGACAGATCATTTCACTGTGTTTTTTAATAACCGAATGCGTCCTCGCCAGCATACGCAATATACAAGAAGCCATCTGCGTCCTTATAATCAGCATAGGTCTGAGCCATTGTCGACGATAGTTGTGGAATGACCCAATTTTGTGTAGAACCAAACATAGATTTCCATTTTTCAGGAGTAGATTTATTGACATAGATGAAAACAGCACTTATTGGGCTGAGTTGAATACGATTTCGAAGGACGCTTAAAAATTGAGCCAAATTGATATCATTGGGAACGAGAAATTTCTTATTACTAATATCTGATATTTTTGAATTTCGTACTCGTTCAACTATCACAGCAATACGATTCGGATGGTTGCTATAAATTCTTTCACATTGTTGTTTACGTTGTTCCAAAGAGTAATCTTTTTTGAATTGAAACTCCATTGAATGTATTGAGAAAAGGAATGGCAAGAAGTAATGGGATACATTTAGACGCAACTTCACATGTTTTTTATACTAAACAGTAGTATGTTGAATGAATCATCATCATAGGGACTTTTCATGTGACATCGAAAACACTGTTATTCGTCGTATTCTGTAACTCATGATAACTGCAGTCCGTTTTTCTATCTTTGAAAAAACTTACATCACATTTACCCACAATGTTGCATTTGACTAAATCCTTTCAATTTCATGGGAATTATTTAGAAATAGGGACTATCGCAACTTACTTTTCCTAATGGATTCATTTGATCATTTAGGATTCATTAGTTGTGATGATATTTTAGTTCATCCAAACCTTCAACTTGATTCACATCTCGTGTGTATTCCGAGAAACAGTGTGAAACTCATCCCATAATACTTACTAACTTATTCCAAAGTTTTGATAAATCACGAGAAAAACGTTGTGTTTTCTACTATTTTCTTCGTACTCGTTCTCGAAAACTTATTCCAGACAATGATTGAAATTTAACGATGTGATCATGAGTGTGTCTGGGTTTATTCGAGACAGGCTGAAAACCCATGCATCGATTGAGATACGACAAATGCAAAAGATTCATGAACGCTATATAGACGCGAATCGATGATGTTTCAATCACTGCTTTCATTTACATCTTAAGTTAAACCTTACTATCCAAAATCACACATCTTTGGAACACAGACCCACACTTAACGAGGCCATTTGATCGGCCAGTTGTAGAACTATCATCTTTCTGTTTTAGATGATATAGTCTGTGTAAAATATTTATGTGTAACGGAATTTTTTTATGCGCTTGCTTCTGTAATTGGTTACTACTCGTATGATTGCAAGAGCATAGCGGCATTGTTTAGTTGATGGATCCTTTTCGAGTATGTCCTGTTCGCTAAGAGGTTCGTTGTAGTGGCAACGTATTCTTTCAATAGTCATTGTCGCAAAAGAGCAACGAGAATATGTTTTTGAGATATGGACGTTTAACGATGCTGTACTGAAAAAAAATGGTTTCGAATTCGTTGCAAGATTCGAAACTTCTTTAGGCTTCGTAGCTTCCACGACACGTGATCATTTTTTTGTCACGGTGTTAGTTGTAGAACGGGATGTTTTATCATCGTTGTGAATGCCTGTCAACATATGCATATTTATCAGTTTTCTTGTCACAAATCGATGGAAGAAGAAAAGGTATGAATGTTTATTAATTTGCCAATGCACAGTTATTGGCGTTGATAGTTGTCGTAAGTTTGTTTATGATTCGAGTGTAGATGCTCAGATTGATCTATGGTTGATATTGTGTCCATTTGTATCGTGAAAGAACCAAGGAATTCATGTCCAAAAGATTGATGGAACTGAATTACAAATTTACATTATTCGATGAACAAATTACAAGTCGAAATATTCATGAAATCATATTTGTATTTTATGAGTACAAAATATTTGAATTCAATACGAACAGGCTGGCTATTCACACGCAAAACAGAACTTTTTCACAAGTCTTTCTATTTGGTATGTGTGCTACAGTAGGATAATTGATGAACGTACGACGATCTTTTAATGAAATGAAATGATTGAATCGAGGCGTATTGCCATTGAAAGCGTGCGAATTTTGCTTAAATAATAGATAAACAAGGATGAATGATGAGGAATACATAGCAAGTTGTGAATATTTTATCAGAGATTCTACTCGAAGGATAAGAATTCCATAGTCATGCAATGAAGATTCATAAAGCACTTACATCTATACCAACCAGATGTAGATGTCACCATAAAAGTATATCACTGTAGAAGTTTCGAACCAACTATGTCTATAACAGATAGATATTTTTTTTTTCATTCTTTGCTAATGTTTCAAGTTAATCTTGAGTTTCATCTTCGTCAAAATTTAGCCTTTCAGAAGAATTGAAATGTTATCATGCGTATTCATCAAATATTTTGATCAGTTTTTATTACTTGTGTCGAAAATGTAAAGAGTTTTTACGCTCTTTGTCAAGACAATAGAACTTTTCAATGTTTCACCATGAAATACTTTTGACATGACTATGTCTTCTGCTGCCGTTATGATAGTAGAATATAACAACAATTTTGTAGATTGTAAGAGTAGTGTGATATTTACTTTCACTTACAGTTTTATCAAGTATTTTTTTTTCTCATTCTATCTGTAAGACACTGACACAATAAGCAACCATAATGCATCACATGACTACCGTTTTATGCGTATTAATGATACGGAGCAAAATGTTCGAATCGGAATTTTTTTCAGTAACATAAAAATAATAGTATTCTATAAGATAAACAGATTTTTGATTGTAGTCAAAGATCAAAAAGAACATCGCGATCATTTTTTTTAAAGATAAGAGCAATCTAATGAAAGATTCTTACTTGCGGTTGACCAATACACACTTAACAAGTAAAGAAAATCTTTGAGTTTATTTGAAACAACGATGATGTCGGTAGAACAGTTGAATCTAATGTCTGGAACCGAAGAAATGAAAGTTACTAATGGCCTCGTTAAAATTAATTCCAATACTGAACTCTATTATGAATTGCGCTCATTACAAGGCGCTACAGAAACATCCAAGGTGATTATGATCATGGGTGCATTCGGAACATTGAAACACTTTGATGAACAAGCAGAATCCATTGTAAAACATTTTTCTTTTCCAAAATCGAAACCAGTTGAAGTTTTGACATACGATCATCGTGGAATAGGAAAATCATCAACGAATACCAACATTCGTCAAACATCACGAATGCTAGCCGATGATGCTCTAGCTTTGATTGATAAAGTTTGGTCCACGAGTGAATATGTCCATGTATACGGTGCCAGCCTGGGTGGAATGGTAGCACAAGTATTGGCTCTACGTTTAATTCAATCCAACCGTTTGAAATCTTTATACCTTGCAGTGACGTCACGCGGCAGTTATATTCGACCAATGGCGATACTTGGTCCTCGTGTCTGGTCATCGTTAATGCCATTTTTGATTAAGAAAGATCATGAAAGAATGGTTCGTGATGTTCTTCTTCCAGCGACATTCTCACCTGCTGCTTTGAAAGTTAGCGGTGAACAATATGCAACACTCTGGATTAATGATTATGATCAATGGTGGGCATTTGATAATGCAGATGCTTGCGCTTGTCAGTGCTCGGTTGCTGCTTCGCACTATTTATCCAATGATGAAATAAACTTGATACGTGCTACAGGCATTCCAATAACCGTTCAGATATCGTTGAAAGATAAACTAATGCCACCGAAAAAACAAAAAGAATTAGCTAAATTACTAAATGCAAAGACTGCTGTGTTCGACCAAGGTCACATGGGTGATGAAGATGTCAAACGAGAACTTTTCCGGGCATTTATCCAACATCTTGAAAATAATAACTAATATTGTTAGTTCTCTATCGACTGCACCTTTCTAATGCAGTCGGTGATTATTGACTTTGTCTTTTTCTTATAATTTATTTTTCAATAATAATATACATAAAGAGCATTGTTTGAAGACACATTTCGACTCATTACTCTTTAATTGAGTATGAACGTGTGTTTTTGTATCTTCGTTTCACCGTTCTCACATATACACAAAGCACTCCTTTCAACTTCTTCCCTAGATAGCCAAATGCAATACTACTGCACACGTTAGATATAAAAGTTTTACCTTTCTGCGTATTTTCATAATAGACATTCAAGCAATCTACATCATAAACATAAGAGTTGGATAAAACTAAGGTCTGATAAAGTAAATTTTCACCATCGAAACAGACTTTTGTTGCTAAAGCGATGTTCTTAGTGCTTTCTAATACATCTGGCCATATCGAACTTGAAATGTATTGCTCGTCAAAGTCGAAGAAAAAACGAAAATTTTAAGCAAGTGCAGTATGCATCTAAACACCCGGCATTTTTTCTTTGTCAGTTCAATTAAAAAATTTTCTAACATGATTTACATTCGGGGTTCTTGTTTTATAGTTTTGGTCATTCTCAGTTAGTTATGATCGACTGTTTGGAGTTTATGGATATCGATACATGAAGTACTAGTAATGCAACTATAACATCGCTGAAACATATGTTGTGAATCCTCACTTCATATTCAAATTAAAATAGTCACCCTATAGTAAATAGTTCAACGCATTAATCTTTTGACTTGGCTATATTTTACTTTTTCACAAGCATGCATGTGAACTGTGGCATATTAAATCTCCACCCATGTTTAGCAGAGGCAAAAGCGACATTGCCTTTCTTGGAATTGAAATATTCGTCAGTATTCTGATGAGCAGCCGCAACTACATTACATTTGTTAATGATCTCTAAGAATCTTCAACAAAGTTCTTCTGTGCTTAATTTCTCTAAGAGAATGCATCGATCAACTTGATTGATGAACAATACTAGCTGAACTCCTTCAACCAAAGCATTTCGAAGTAGAATTTCAGTTTCGATCGTTACACTAGTAACAGCATTGACAATGAGTAGAACACAATTGACGGTACGTAAATTGGAATAGTTACCGATTAAATCCATGTAAAACTCATTCCTGTCTCTTTGAAGGTTATCTAAAACCATAACGCTCTTATTTTCAACTCACTGACACACTAGACTTACCGAGTCATTTTTCGTTTAAATTAAAGAACAGCGTGGACGAGTCAGTAATCTTGTGGACTTTCTCAGTGATGCAATCGGTTATGTTGCTTTACCATTATGTCAGTGTTCAATGATGCACACTTGCGAACTACTATTGAGCTTTGACATGGATTCATATGAAAACTGAGTTACAATGAATCGAGCAATCGACTTTGCATTGAAGCCGATGTGCGACACATCGTCAATGCTTTTGCTCTCGTTGTACACTAGACGAGAATCTCAATGTTATTGCACCAAGTACAGGAAATTATGTAGTCGTCAACATCTACATTCATTATAGTATAGAATAAAAACACCATGGTTACAAAAAATAAAAGTTTTTGAAGCCAGTTTTACTTTTCGCAACGAATCATGGCAGCAACGCTGCAATTAAAAAAACTAAAAATCATTCAACAACTTTTGTCTTTTTTACGATGTTTTAAACTTCTAGTATAACTGAAATTGAAAAAATAACATTTCGATATGCGTGGAGACAGAGGTCGTAGGTTATCGAATCAGCAGAATTTGAATCCCTGCCAAAAGTCGGAAATATACGATGATGCATATAAATGGTCCCGTTGACGTGCAAAAGACAAGCATGGCTGAGGTTTTTTTACATTATTTACTTAATTAGTTCGTTAAAAAATATTTAATATCAAGTTTGACTGCTTCTTATCGTGAAAGAATGATATCATGACGAGGATGTGTACCCATATCTACATCCTCCTAAGTGCGTCAAGCAAAAAGAAAATTTTCTTATAGCATAGACTATGTCGGACAGTGTTTTCATTCGATTAAACTAATATCGATTATGAATTTCATTCTTTTCCGAAGTTCATATATAGCTATATAATGATTGCAAGAAATACTATCTTATTCTATGGAAAGAACTATGCTTTCAAATCATCTTTAACTTCATCATCATTAATTTAAGACATCGAGATAAAAACTTGTTTGAACAGAAAATAATTTATTGAAATCGAACAATAGAAAACAATCGATTATTTTTCTTCGTCAACTACAAAATTTCGAACTAGACACAATTGAAAGAAACTTTTTAACACACATGTAACTGTGAGCATGATCAAATTAGGTGCAAAATCTATTATAGCTAATTGAGATGAGAACAATTCAAATCATGAATGTGTCGTACAATCATTTATCACAATATGTATTTATCTGATGGATGTGTAAAATCTGAAATTGTAAGAGTGATGTAAATTCTTTGATAATTGACACATGTAAAATTTAGTCTTCTTGCCATCCATGTTTGTCACATGATAACATGGATAAATAGAGTTATCAGAGAAGTTGACCGATCATAAACTTATTAGACTATTCCACATTTATAGTACTGGTTCTGTGATTGAAATCGATCAATAGATTCAAAAGGAAGTAACCAATAGTTCTCTAAATATTCAGTGAAGATTAGCAACAAAAATCATGTATAACATTAATATCTATCAATATGAAACAAATAATGTGTCTCTCTTGTAATAAGAAACAAAATGAATCCACTGAAATTCGGCGATATTTATTCGACTTGATATAATCGTCAGCAGCAATCCCATAAAGTTCTAGAAGCGAAATGTTTAGTTTTCTCTGAGCTAGTCAAAAGTCTCTTACAATCCTTCGAAAATCTATGTTTTTTCTTCACTAGATTTGAGGATTTGAAACAATTCTCATTCGATTCTTTTTCTATAGTCGAACTATCTAAGAGTGATAAAATACTCTCCTTTTCTTTATAGACGTCGATCGAATTCTTTTCTACCATATTCTTAAAGTTCAAAGCCTATTTTCATTCCCTTTACGATTTGGTTTTTGGTTAATAAATTGAATTTATTTTTTCTTATCTTCAGCAGTTATCATATCTTTTTTTTACACGTGCTGCAATAAATTTGTAACCAAAACACAACATAATAATAATAGTTTGTCAAACCAAATTTTAATTATCTATTGGACGAAGCACATCGTTTAGGTAGAAAATAATACAACGAACACTCAACTATTAGTCATGAATGAACAAAAACTAAAACCCATTTTTCGTCATATTAATGATTGCGATGCTCAAGAATGGAATCATCCACAACGTGGTCAAGTGAAGTGGTGGGAACTTATCAATGGAGATATAACATCAACAACAGGCATTATGCTGGGTATAGCAGAGGTACCGGTAGGATCTACAGCTCCAAAACGTGGCCACACACATGATGCAGAGGAAGTGTAGGCGTTTTTCTTTTGCAACTAGTTTTAAAAAAAATTCATCCATCGTTTTGTTTAAACAGATATTATTTCGTAAGCGGTACAGGCAGAGTTCATGTTGATGGCGTAGAAACCGATGTCTGTCCTGGTACTTCGGTATGGATTCCTGCAAATGCCGAACACTTTTGTCACAATACGGGTACAGAGGCATTGAAATTATTGTTTATATTTGCACGTGACAAGTTCAGTGATATACACTATTGCTTTCCAGGAGAAACAGAGATCAAATCATAAATGTATCTTGTTTTATGACATGCAAAATAAAGAAAAAGAAAAACTATACTCCATGTCTCAGTTAACTTAAAGAAAGCTCGTATGCGTATTCGTCATGTCACAGATGTAGATATCATTGAAAAGGAGGAGAGCAACGCCGATGTTCGTACTCGATCTACGCGTTTTCATAAGATGATATTTGTTCGTGTTAATATACATATAAAATTAAATCAAATAGTTGGAGAACATTTTGTACAAGTCATCGTATTTTGCCCGACTTTCAATTTTGATCTTGCTAAGTATCTGCACTACATAGCCGTAGAAGGTAAAACTGGTTCAACTACTGTTGTATTCTTTTCTCTCAACATACATAGAGGTCTGCTGCCAATGGTTTTCAAGTTCATACATAGAATTTCACTTTTCTGTATAGTACTATATTAGATGATGGAAAACATAATAAATGTAAAACTTTACATGGTATATGGTCACTGATTATCACATATACAATTATAGAAACGTAAGATATTTTTCCATTCGTAATAGTGTCCTCCACACCGAGTAATTTAATTATGAACAATGACCTGTTTCGTTCTTATTTCTCGTAGTGATCTGATATTTTCAGATTTATGCTGAATTCTCTGTACGTATTAACTGATAGATCAAAAACAGAACGAAGAAAATCATATCGTATTTGTGTCTTATGAATCTTGTCAACTTGCCATAGAAATTTTTATTATATTACCATTATATTGTGAATGAACAAAGTAATTTAATCATTTTTACCATAGCTTTCTACGTATTTTTTCTTTGCCACTGTTGATCATTTAAAAATGATTTAATTTCTGAATCAGCAAACTATTAAACTTATCAAAATTTCAAATTTTTCATTCAATTTAAAACCTTTCAAAATCAAACAAAAAGCAAATATTCATCAATCTATATTTATGATTGCTTGATCAATTTTCTTGCCTTTTATATACAGTCTACATTTGTCATTGGAAATCATATTTCATATCAAGATTATTAAATAGATGATAGGATGTAACCAATCATGTCATGATTTCATTTGAGTATACTAGCAAAAGTACATGATTAACTTATGTTTATATTTCATTCACCATATGTTTCCTCATTAATATATCAACCTCGTCTTTCCGATTGTTTGCATTGTAGATAAACTACTCATATGTCTAATTCTTTAACAAGACATTCCAGTAGATTCTATTCACAATAGAACTACTAAGTAAATACGCATCATATTTTAACAAGAGAAGAAAAAGAGAACAGCAAAAAAAAACAGATATCGTATGTATTATTCACATAGTCGATGATTATTCGTTATCGATGATCTATATACATCGATAAATACCGTCAGAAGAGAGAACTAACATGAAAAAAAATACATGACTTAGTCAAAAAGTGTTTATCCATATATACTGGTTTACATAGACATTCACTTTTACTAACATAATACTATTCAATATAAGAATGCACCGACTACTTATCATACTATGTTTTCTCGTTTGTCTGATCGATAGCAATCCTATCGATCACAATTTGAAGTAAGAAAATTTGTTAGTTAATCATATACTGACTTTGAACTCTATATCCAAAAGACGTCAAGGACGAAGTCTTGATCTTATGAACTGGAAATCAGCTGATGTTTTGTATAAAGAATTTTATTTAAATACAAATAGACAAAATACTATCGATACACGTATGAAACGTTCGGGAATTCCACTCGAACTACGACCCGTCGAAGGACCCATCAATATTGAGCAATTACCAGCCATGTTAGCAGCAAGAAATGTTAAACGCTATCCATATTCACAACAAAACGATCCTGCTGTCATGTAAATAAATTCATTAGAATAGATATACTCATGTGTATCACGAACTCATGGTTTTAACTTGTTTTTTGTTTTGTTTTAGTGGTCGATAAGATATTGCCTTACCTATTGAATCAAAATCCGGTCGAAACATAAAACGATTTTTAACATATGGTTTCTCTAGGCAGATATTGCGAAAATATCTATTGATAATTTTACTTTTTGTTTCTCATTCGAGTTCTATGTTCTTGTTTTCAGTTTCTAGTAATGAATGATTTATGTGTTTATGAAAATTATGTGTGTCTCTCATGTTTCTTCGAAATTGCATACTAATAAAATGTTTATTTACGTCGTGATGAACTGATCGAAATGGATCTTTTTTTTTCCATAAAGCTAACGTTATTAAGCAGAGAAAAAAGAAGTTATTAACTTTCTTAACTATAGAACTCATTGTACAGCGATAACAGTCGGTCAGTTAATACTGCGAGACAACAATAAAAACAAATTTTGAACGACTATCATTTGAAATGTAACAAAAAAAAATTTTCGTTTTTTTACTCATGCGGTGAAGTTTGCCGTTTATTCGTCTTATTCATCACATCAATGTCTATTTTCTTTGTACGGAGCACTATAAGTAAGATAACTAATTTATTCATATCAGTATGCGGCTATTTGAATTAATGAAACTCTCTCAGCATGCAAAATTCGCTAATTCTCGTTTAAAGTATGATAATCAATTTTCTCTATCATAGTTTTCAATTAGAAATTAGAAATTTCTACTTACTTCTGAGCATCCAAATTTCGTATCAATACAAGTTAATTTCTATGAGAGTGAATCAAAGATTTCGAACGATTGTGACTGAATATACTAAATGTATTTGTATGAAAAAATTGGAAAACAAGTAAGACAATGAAATTATGATGATATAGTCAAGTATTGTATAAAGTATCTTGAACTCGAATCTAATAACAGGATATCTTGACTAATAAGACGTCGCATCGCAAGAGAACATCTCAGCATCGAATATGATAACTATCTAATCCTGACGAGCTGTGTAGTTTTTGATCAGAACCTGGTTGTTTTCAATTCGCAATTTTTCAAGAAGTCAGTTTTGTAAACTATCCAAAAACGGACAATAAAATCTGTTAAAACTTCACAGATATCAAAATGAGACGATACATTCCTCATTGCAGCATATTTCTCCTGTCAAGAATACACTTTCATGCAGCAAGTTGATTGTGATCGTTTCGATTATTTAGAAACTATTTCAGATATGATAATCTTGTCTCCCAGTTAAAATTCTCTGAGAAAACGGAAGACATTGGCGTCATCTATCTATATCGTAAAATATACTGAGATCTATTAGTTCGATTGTTCGCTATTTTAACTTAGTAGTCGACAGACATCAAAGAGTTTCTTTTATAAACTCTTCAAATCTTTGTTGTCTCTAAAAATTGCAAATGCATGTCTATGTAGATAACTTCATTAGTAAACTATTGTCAATATGTAGTCATGTAAAGGAATGAAATATTCATGAAACCTTGTTTCCTTTGTTATGAATAATATCATTTGGATGATTAAGTACATTAAGTTAACACAAGAAATATCACTTTATTCTCTTCACAATAAGTAGATAGATAGAAGACGAATATCATTCGAATTTCATGAGTAATAGATAAATGAAACTAAATCTAATGTTAATCAAGCTTAATCCGCAACTAGTTATTCGCTATGTGAGAACGATGAAAAGTAAGATTTTTTGTTCGGAAAATTTTAACTAAAGAAGTTTTGAATTCGGTTCTGTTACCAGGCATGAGTTTAGACACATCCAGTGTTTTATCTAGGAAGGTGAAAGTGATGTTTCATAATCATGGAAAAAAGAAACATCATTGTTTCTGTCGTTGATTCTTTTTATGGATAGATATTATCGTCGTAAATGTAATATCATATGAAATTTGTATGTTTGGATTTTAGAGTGAGCGAATATATATCTTGATATCAAACAACATCCAAGTACACATTGTAGTGTCTCATTTGCTTTTGATAATTGTCATGAAAAAATTTCTTTTTCCCAAAAACATCATCATCAGTCTTGTTCATCATTACTAACGACGATGGAATCCATGTGTCAATTGTGCTTAGCATTGATGGCAGCGAAAAAAAATCATAGTCGAATAACTTATGGAGCCACTGTATATATGTAATTCGAATTTGATTTTATCTTGAACGATATTGAATATTAATCGACGAAGATTCTTATAATTTGCGTATGATTTATTGATATATACCATCATTCGCGCGGAGGAAAAAGAAGAACGGTTGCGCTCGTTGATGACTGGTCGATGAAGAAAACAAACAAGAGTAAGGCATTTTTGACAGATGATCTTTTTCCTTTTTTTTTTGTTTTGCACAACGATCGACCGTTCGTATTCTTAGTAGGTGTATAACTTATTTTCCTACTTTTGAAATCAATTCATAAGTATAGATATATTTATCGACGTTTTAATTATAGAAAAATCAATGTCATGAATGAAACAACAGACGATAATAAAATCGAATCTCAACCACCAATAACACATGTCGTTGAAGATTCAATTGCATCTCGTACAAAAGAAATAACAAAACGACCAAAACGTGAACGTAGTCCAAGTAATTCAGAATTTTAGTGAAAATATAATGATAATCATGATGTTTTCTTTTTTACATTCTCATTTAGCTGTGCAAGTTCCACCACCAGCACCAAAAATAAAGAAGGTCAAAGAGGTCGCACCCAAATTACCAGACAAAACAAAATGGACTATGGAAGAGCAAAAGCAATTTTTCAGCGCACTTCGCATAGTACGAAAGACAAATTCTCGATCTCTAAATAAGTAATTCATATTTTTTTCTTCTTCTTATTAGTATGGAAAAAATTTCGAAGCGCTCGGTCAATTTTTCAATACACGACGACGTCTTGTCAATCCTGAAGCTCAGCAACGTACATTTGGTCAAATACGTTGCTTCTATTATCGTTCATTTCGTACAGTTTCAAAACTATGTACATTTACTGAAGGTTACTTTTTAATTTTATTTGAATACATGAAGAAATTTACGTTGTTTTTTTTTCTATTTTTCTTGTTCGTCGTTTATTAGAGGAAAGGTCGAATGTTGATTCACTTGAATTACGTTCTGTTCTTGCATATCTATGTTTAAAACCTAAAGTGAAATGTAAAATATTCAACAAACAAAAAGAAATGCATAGTTCTTTTTTTTTTTCTATAAAATAATTTTCTCACTAATTTAAATAGGTTTCGATAAAAAACCAACAATATCTGTTTTACATCAACTTATTCGTAATGGCAATGCATTTCTTCGTGTTAAAGGACAACGAGAACATGTATCAATCATTGGTAAAGCCTTAAAACCACCTAAAATAACAAATAACATTGGTAAAAAACAAAGAAAATCGAACACAAAGATAAAATTTTCTCTTTTTGTTTTCCCATCTATTCAGGTTCATCGAAACAAACCGATCGTACATTATCGAAACATGTCAAAATTTTATTGAGTCCATCATCAGCAAGTGCCTATATGCGTGTGGGCTTATCATGTCGATATCCACATGTTGAAATATTACTATCACGTTCAACAACAATTTATGAATTAATCGATAAATTAACACAATATTGGCAATTGAATAATCATGCACAATCTGTAAGTTTCAATTTCATAGAGAACAATTGGAATATATGTTTATCGATGATATTTAATTTTTTTAGTTATTTAAAGATGATCTATCAACAGAACAATTTATTTTATATCCTCATGGTTCATATTTAACATCGACCGATCCATTACTTTCAATAAATGAGCCAACACCTATACTTGATCTTTCTTCTCGAAAACAATCACGTTCACGATCTGATTCTGAACATTCAACAGAACCATTAATCGATCCAACATTAAATCTAATTCGTAAACGAAATAACTTATCGGAAAGTGAAGCGAATCATGAATCGAATGGAATTAACCATTCGTCTGTATCACCACCAGCACCGCCGCCAACAATAACAACAAGTTCGAATAAATCAAATTTAGCACGAACAGCTATTTTATTAGCAGCAAAACGAGCTGCTTGTAATAATACTAATAATAATATGAATAATTACGATGGATCCACTTTTACAATTATTGATGGCACTGAGGATGAAGCAGATAGTAGCTCTGCTTTATTTCGTCAACGATTCGATGCAATTGATCTTACAGACGAGGTATGTGAAGTCTCAGGAATCGTTGAAAATATCTGTCACATTTTCTCTCAATCTACATTACTGATTATTGATATCCAATGAAATCAGATGTTTTCAATATCACCACAATCTAGACATATTGAATATAAACTCTCAAATCG
The DNA here is from genome assembly GCA_900239685.1 of Rotaria macrura. Lineage (NCBI taxonomy): Eukaryota > Metazoa > Rotifera > Eurotatoria > Philodinida > Philodinidae > Rotaria > Rotaria macrura. Next base: position 15,099 of record OENT01000243.1, on the reverse strand, counting down.
TTACTTTAGATGAATAAAATGATTTATTCATCGGATACGTTTTCACCCGTACATATAATTTTTTTTTCTTGGAATGTAGATATGTAATTTGTTTTTACAATCATGAAAGTGTCAACTATGAAATACCTTACTATTTTGTCAGACGAGAGAAAGTTTACAATTTATTCGATGATTTACGACAAACAAAATTTTACGAGTACGATAATTCTTAGTCGGAACGATCGTTTCTCGTGTATAACTTTTTTCAAGTAAAGTTGATTGCCAGTTATCAGTCGTTATTCCATTATCTTTTGATGCGAAAAAAGAAAAATATGCCATGATACGAAACACATGTGAAACCAAAAAACATGAGAGAACGTTTTTTTTTTCGACTAGAACTTTTTTTCGATCATGATTTTAAGTAAATCATTCATTAGTAAATACTACTGAAGTGATTGAAATCGTTTTAAATTGTTCAATATATTGATGGCAATAGGAAAAACACAAGTGTTTCTACTCATGCTAAACAAATTCGTTTTTTTTTCTTCTCTATTAGTTTGCTTCTGAAGATGAAATTGAACCTGATGCCAATGCTCCTGCTCCAATACCTATGACAGCACCAACTATTACAACAAATAATCCAACGATAACGTTAGTTGATCTTTCTCAAGGTATAACTCGAACAAATCCAATATTTTCTACGTTAACTATCGGAGAATTACAAAAATTACTTCAACGTCCTAAAGAAATACGTCTTATTTATGATTTTAATAATTTATCTCGTACGAATACAAATGAATTACCATCAACAACTTTTCTTCACTATGTTATTCAAATGGCAAATCAATGCTTAACATCTATTGCTGAACGACAAGTACAAACTGAAATGAAAACATCAAAAAAAGCCACTACCAAAAAACAACAATTATCACGATCGAAATGTTATTGTTCATGCTGTTCAAATCATCACCAGCATCAAATTAATGTTAAAGATCAACGACGAGCATTGATGAAAGCTGCCAATTCGCCCAATACTGAAATTTGTGCATTGCTGCAAATGCCACAGACAATACCAAATCAAGATTTCTCAAATGAAGACCTATTGACAGTGCAAACATCATTAAACAATAATACAAATCACATGTCGGATGCTGAGTTACATAATAAGTAAGGTTTTCCTTTATTCATAAAATCGTATTCTTGTATTATTTTTCATAGACAATCGTTGTTATCACAATGCGATGAACAAGTTGATATTTTCGATACTCTAACTTGGTCATCGAACGCAGTAGCAATGTCTATGGAACAATCTCAAGTTCCTTCTATGCCGTCATCAACACAGTCAACAATAACAACATCCACAAATAACACAACTGAACTTCCACCTCTATTAACATTGTTACTTCCGATGATGAACGGAGTTGAGGCAACGCCTCAACCACCACCACCTCAATCTAAACCATCTGCTATTATATTTAGCAGTAATAATGGTATTATTGATGATCCTTTAATACAATCATTAGCTGCCGAACAAGCTGCATCAGCACATAATTATGATCTTTTGTCATATAAACACAAACGAGTATGTCACTGTTGCTTCTCTTTAACATTCTTTACCACATATCTATTCAAAAGGTTCGACGTCCATTACGTTATGGCGATCAATCAACTCGTCCTTCAAATATTCAACTTTTACTTGGTAAATATAATTTTTGTTTTTCTGTTAGTTCAAATTCATTAATTTGATTGTTGATATGTTTGTTGGTTTTTTTTAGATGCGAATATAAATGCTCAACAAAATGCAGCAGCAAATCAACGGTTAATGTTCAATTCAACGAATAATAATAATAATAATCATTTTTCAATATCATCGGATAATCCATTTCGTAGTGATTGTGAAAATCCAAGTACGAGTCTATTTTTATTTTCAATACATTTATCTACTTTTAAAATTCGTATTTCGTTTTCATTTAGATGATCTCCTAAATGATAACACGAACATGAGTACTATTTCACTGAGCAGTAAGATCGATTGTTCGACATACATTTCACCAAAGTGTTACATTGTTCTTCTATTCTTTTAGCAACCATTGTTAATGCAGCTCTGCAAAGCAATAATTCACGAATACGTCTCGACTGGCCGGATAATGTATGTCGAAAATTTTCCTTATTAAATTCGATTAAACTTGGAGCATTGAGAATTTAAATGGTGACGTTTTGCTCTCCGCTCACGCCATAGATCATAAATTCAGAGGGGAAGAGAATCATTACCAAGGTTGAAATCTCTCTTATAAATTGTGACATCGGAGCATTCTTTCATTTCTTATATAATTTATGCATTAGAACTGATTAATTGATGGCAAAATGATTCTGAATTATTTCTTGTTACTTGATTAGTTGACTATTCATCGAGCATATGCATGCGGGTAATCAGTTTGCTTGACAATGAATGATTTTGAAAAGATAACGAGAATATTGTCACATGATTGAAATGGTTTCGTATCACAAGTATATAGATAGTTCTAATGTACCTAAAACCTTAATGATACAGTCATAATTGAAAGTTGACAATGTTTCATGGAGCCCAAAGTTCATCAATTTCGTTAACCATGATCATGAATGGGTCATCTTTAGGGATAGACAAGATAGAACTATTTTTTAAAAATTCATACGAACATTCGTTGAGAATAAAAGCATTTAGAATGTACTTCTTATTAATAGTAGAAAAAGAAATCCTTGAGTTTTACTCAGTTGCTTCTACAAAAGAATGTTATACGATTGGATCAGAGATAATTCTTCAGAATTAGAAAATATGTCCTGTTTGATTAAATTTTATTTTACCGTACTACCATCGTCGATATCGATTAAGTCTCCTTCTCGTATGTAAACAGACGATTATACTTCTCAAGGATTCAATAAAAAGTTGGCTTCAATGTGTGTCCAAAAATATATACGATAAAGTAATTTTCTATCGATTAGCAACAGAATCTCGAGCGTGGTTCGCCTTGGAATCCCACTAGACTCATACTAATGACTTTTTAAGTATTATGTGAATCATTTATTTTGACGTGTTTTGTTTTAGATGTCTGATTTGTCGTTTGGCAGTTTTCCGGATTTACTTGATTCAAACATGTCATCTAGTGAACTCATGAATTTTGAACAGTCGACCGTCAATGAACAAAATAAATGTGCAGTCAGTTCTATTTTCTACTGTTGATAAAATTCATAATATCATTATTCTTTTCTACTTTCAGTCTGAAACTTCGATATCAGAAGCATTGTTTGCCATTAATAATACGACAAATTTATTACTACAAAATTGACTTCGAACATTAATTTTTCTTAACATTTAAATTACTAGTCAAATATAGAAGGATTGATCACATTTATATATGTATACATGTATTATGACTAAGACTTTTCAATACTTTGTTTTGGTTTGTGTCTTTGCAATGAACTTTAAATGTTGATACTCACAGTTGGTCTATTCTTTACTATATTGCTCTGTCTTTTTTTTTCCTTTAACACAATATGTATTTTTTTTCCTGCTATTATTATATACGGTCAATTTTTCTTTTGAAGTTAGTTTGCTATTGTTCCTTTTTGCTGAAGAAAAAATTAGGAGAAAAGATAAAAGAAAATTATTTATGCTTGAATATAATTATATGAACAACTGCTATCGTCAAATAGAAATGATTCTATCTAGATAAAATTCTAACACAATGTGCAGAACAATTGCATGAACGTTCAAATAGGGGAAAATGGATATAATATAGACGAGGAAATCTCAACGGATACTCCTGTTTAATGCCAATGGTTGATTTCGTCTTTGTATATATCACTTGATAGTATTCTAATGAAAAATTCGAACCGATATGATTACGTTGTGGAGTTTAACGAACCAATCGATTTTAGAATGCAGCTACACCCTAGAGAGTCAGGTTAATTATCAGAGTTAAAGTAAAATTCTGTCTTGAAATCGATGTCATCTGGACGTACCACGTATAGAGTGAGTAGGTCGGGAGAAGAGTTTATTATCTTCATGTTATTCACTAAACCTCAAAAACTAAGATAAATACATTGAAAAAAATGATTGTGAGAACATAAGCAATCAAGAAATCCTTCATACCAGTATTCGTGTGTGAAACTTCTAAACAGAGCTAGTTAAAAGATAAAACATTAGTAGATTTCTGACCTGACACAGGTCTCTAATACTTATATGAATAGAATATTCGAAATTCATACTAAATTTTAAAAGAAGATTGAATTCCTCTCAAGTTTTCTCTACAGTAATCTTGCTGGAAATGTCTTTACACAAAATTTTAGCGTATTTTTTGTCACTTAATAGCAACTGAAGAGACTCAAAATATTGTGCTCTTTCCAAATAGGAACTCAGAATATTTGCGTCTATTTTTGCTGGAGAGTACTGATGGAATTTTTGAGAGGTCTAAAATTAGTTTGGCTCGCGAACAGACACGTTTTTCGCTAACATCTCCCAGTCTTTTGGTGAAGGTGCTAAAGTTTGGCGTATTCCAAAATTTTATAGAGCAGATGCTACTTTACAAAGCGTGATGTCGTATTAAAATATAAATTGAAGCTATAAGTATTTTCTCAAGAGTCACTTTCTACGTAAAATACACTTTCGTTAAAAAAATCTTGTTCTAAAATGAGGATGGCAGAGAAAAATGAAAACTTCGTTGTCTTATTGAGGGATAAACACCGTCAATTAGTGCAATTTGTAGGGTCGATGTGACTCTACAGGCTGATCTATCAATAAACAGTTCAAGTTTTAGTTTTTTGGATTCCCAATATTGACGAGAACATTTTCTGTTCGAAAGTAATTTACTAGGCCTTTCAAAAATATCTCGCAAAAACAGACACAAATTTTCTGAGTCCCTATTCGGAATGAGCATAACATTTTGAGTCTTACTAGTTGTTGCTGACTAGCATTAGTAACTATTCAGTGCCAATACTTTTGCAACAGTGGTTATGACAAGGTATCTGTACGCACAGATCATTGAAATCCAATGGAAAGATGTGAAAGAGATTCGTTTCTCAACAAGTTTCCATCACATGGAAAAGAATATCCCATGAAAATTCGCCTACCTTAGATTTTTGGTTTTAGAGAAAAAATATCTTCTGACTATTGTTTAAATTGGTTTGAGGTTTGAAAGTGACAAAACCTAACTTCTTTTGTTCCAATTTCATGTATGTACAGGATGTAGAGTAGGGAGCACTTTGAAGTGACAAGTCATTTTCCTTTCAATAATGTTTACGCATAAGACGAAAAATACTATCATGATAACAAACATGGTGGTAATACTATATGTAATGCTCTAAATATACATTCGATACTAGCACAGAAATATAATCTTCTGCAGATTTTTATGAGAATTAAATGTGAAATGATGCATAAAATATTTCTATTGAAACTCTCTTTATTTATTTAATGTCGTCTACTAATTATTAGCTAATTATCTTTGATTTTATATTGTATGACATAATCTGTAAGACACCAAGATAAGAAATTGATAGTTCAAAAAAATTGTTGGTTCTACATAGTGCATAAATACAATGGTGATTGAATCCGACCGAATCTAATCGGATGCGATTAATCGACGAAATCTTGATTCAGGGATGAGTAACAGATCTGACAGGAAAATAGTGATTTATAATTTGGGTGTCAATTAGCACCTGATGACGTCATTAGAGATTTGACAGAACCCTATGGCGGATTTCATCGGATTCCAGTAATCGGATCTGATTGGATATCAATCTTAAGAATCTCAATGTCGGATCGCAACCAGCAATTCAATGGGATTTCGTCGGATTAGAAGAACTACGATAGAAACATGATCAGATACAATTGTCGGAATGATGCTTCTGGGAAGTTTATTTCTTTCAGATAAAAAATATGAAATATGTTCATGCGGTTCAGATTGAATCACATTATTATCTTAAAACAAAGAAAGTGTACTCGTGCAATTTCGTGAACGACACCGCCATTCTTCTACTGTTGTCCATACGTGTTTGAGAGTATATTGAAAACCACTATAGTTCAACACCTTACCTGCCCGTTCTGTTCGAACAAAACTAAGCGTATTTCAAATTTGCTTACAATTAACAAATGCGAACAATAAAGAGATATTGATCAGCCACCTGTATATACTTATTCATTACATGTATCTTTCTTATAGTCAACCGGATTATACCAAAAGAAATGAATCTAGTTGTCATTGTCACCAGTTGCCCATATAGACAGTGCGAAAGATGAACATTCCCATATAAAATAGAGCGGGAACGAATTCAGAATCAATTCTTTGGGTGCTAGTCTCCATCAAATACAAAGGGAGGCCAGTTGGGACTAGCTCATCTGTATTCCATGTATACACGATTTCCATCAATAAAACTGAAATTTGTTTCCTCTTACTAAATTATTTAAATCATATTCGATGATTGATTTGAGTAGGATGCTAATAGCAAAAGCAAAATTTCACCAAAGCCCGATACCTTTTACTTATACATCTGTGTGAATGGACCTCAAATAAGATGAACTATTGCAAATAATTTTATCATTTTCTTCAGTTCTATGTTATCGAATAGCGATAAGTTGACTTATTCACTAGGACGATTGTTTCGATCCAATAAAATAGAAACGACTAACAGCTGTCAAGCTCAAGAAAAAAAATCTTTACTAAAGAAAACGGAAAATATGCTCTGTGAATATGGTTTTCATGACTGTTTCTATCAAATATCTGAGACGTATACATGGAACAGTGCGATTCAATAAATTAATGCATGCTAATGATTTAATGCAACCAATGTTCTTACACACACTTGTGCCATAATAATCGTTCAAATAAAAAACTTATGATTACATGTCGAGATGAAATTTTAGTAACAATCATCAAATTTCTTTTTACTAAATTATGTTTGTTTAGTATGTATCACTACTAGTGATATTGTTTTACATGCATTGTATCACTCGGCCGTAGAGGCATCACTTTATGGTTGGTTGCTAAATAATATTAGTCACACATGTATGAATCGTATTGATTAATATTATATTTATAATTGTATGAATCATATTATTAAAAAAATATTTCAAACGAGACTAATGTAAGTTTGTTTATGATGATGGTTCAGTTTTTCTAGTTGAAACCAAGTGTCGCGTTGACTTTAATGGTACCTTGGTTATTACGTGAACTTGTAAAAAAGTACCCTTAGGAGCTGGTCTGTCGGCCATTAAAGGACCTCCGCTTGATTTACTTCCATAAATAGCGAAAAAGCCTGTTTGAACAGTTAATTGTAATATCTGTGTATCTGTATCATATTGATCAAGAGTGACACCTTCAGAAAAAGATGACATCGGTGTTTGAGGATAAATTTCCCATTGTGATGGGACACCATTAAGACCAGGTACTGGAAGTCGATCAAGGGCAATAAAATTAAATTGTGAGCGAAAATCATTCAACGATGAATTTTTTGTCAGGCTTTCGTCATTGAAACCAAGTGTTATGGCCACTCGATTTCCACGGCCAGTAAAAAGCGTGCTACTATGTTGACTGAATTCAATCGATTGATTAGTTAGGTCGATTTCGAGGTTATTCCCATTTGCATCAAAATATGATTCAATTTGAGATTTGATTGAAGCAACTTCAGGAGTATCTTGACCGTCAGCCATGTTAGTGTTTATCCACAATAGACAAAGGAAAGAAGTAATGAGATCGGGACGCAAGCAAAAGAACGAATGTAAGCTATATTTATTCACCTTCGGAAACCGAAGGCGTGCAGACTGCATCAACGACGACCATTACTTTTCGTCTGCTCTAATCGTTTTTTTTCTTGCATTCCTGCCATTTATAATGGTATTTTTCTTAGTAGCAGTCGGCTATTAACAATCTGTATGCTATGGTTGAATAAAAATAAAGATTATTCATCCAGCTAGAAACAACCCTTCCACATTACTTTTAGAATAAAAATACGCTCGAGTGTATTGACGCTCATATTATTACATTTCGGATAAATTTGTTTCTTTCAGTACTTTCTACCTTGAAGAAGGAAGACCATGTTATATTCGCATCGGCAGTCATGAGTGGAGGCTCCTTCAATTGTTTAATAATTTTTCTAAATCATTTTAGTCAATGCAAATATTGTGCATTCAATTATCGGCGTTCGCTCAAAAATGGCAAAATAATGAGAAGGATTTTTAATAAAATGTAAATCCGTGGTGGCGCTTGTTTTGCGTCGATGAACTTTTCTATCAAAAGCTTCTTTTAACCTGAATGTATTGAATTTGTAAACTGAGCTCCATAGAAAATCATTCCGTACAATATTTCGGTTTTTCATTTGCGATTAAAACAAGATCAAGGGATAGTGAAGCTCGAAGGAAAGCAAGCTTGTACGTTACACAAAACAAATTATTTGACAATTCTTTTAGTTGCAAATTCCTTCTCTTACTATCAACTGAGTGAACTAAAAAATAAATAGAACTTCGTTGTATAGTTTAAATCGTATATTGACCTTAGATGTACCTTAATTCGTTTAATTTTCACTCAACCGTATCCTTATATGTAATTCTACCCCATCCCTTCGCATCAAAAGCAGCAATGGTCGAGATAAATATTGGTTTGGACTTTCATACATAGTTTTTTTTTGTGACACCGCTGTTTTATTGATGAAAAGGGGCAATCTAAGCAAATCATAACAAAGAAACGGATACTATTGTGAAAAAATACTGGAAGAATAGAACAAGTAGAGACACTAGCCGTTAGTCTTTTGTCTCGAAGTTTAATCTGGTCGTTAATATTGCTGTGTATGAAGTAGTGATATGTGGTGTTTGTAGTTGTTGACGATATCTCGTTGATGGGTTTTCGTTATACCATCGTTGTTTCATATTATCTATGAAAGTGGACGATAGAAAACACAATCAGCTGAGTAGAGAAAAATGAATCAGCGAATAGGTTGGCTCATCTTCATACATGATATGCAGAGGGAGGGAAGAAAATGAAAATAGCTGATCCCACGTAAATATTTTTGGCCTTGTAATGCGTTTTATTTGCGTGCAAAAAGCTACGAGTGAACGCGTCCCCAGTGAAACATTCGAAGCATCTGAACGCTTTTTATATAAAATGTAAAAATTTTGAAAAATACATCAGATTCCATCTCGGATTCTCAGATTCGAGTTGAGTCAACATCGTCAACATTTATCGATGATCTTAGCCCAATCTGACAAATGCATTGAATTTGGACATAAGTGATGACGACTCGATTTGAACAGATGATCCAGTGATCAGAAGTCGTCAACGTCAGCCACTTTTCTATACTAAATTGAAATCTTTTCTCGTTCAAGATCATATATATTTGAATGGAAATTTCATCCCTTACATACTTCAAATTCAATAATCTATTGTTTTTTCGAAGTAAGAGACTTAAAACAAAACGTGGTTTTTCACTTAGTTTTTTAACAATTTTCTTTTTAATAGAAACGATATCACTTTTCATCTCCTACATAACGCGATTACTCTTATGGAAACCTTTTAATTTCAGTTTTAACCCCATGTATAATTTTATCGAAGGATTTAATGAATCAATAAGTATGCATACAGTTTATTTGGAAGTGTGATATAAGTTGTTAATCATATATTTTAAACAGCCCAGGAGAATCATTCCGACCATTGGATCCGATCGGATCCGACAGGCATCCGATCATGTTTCTACCGGAGTTTCTCTTATCCGACGAAATCCCATCGAATTCCTGGTTGCGATTCCTGATTCGTATCCCTAGTGTTGGATCATGTCGAATCCTACTATCGGAATCCGATTGGATTTCATCATGTGATCAGACAGGCCTCTACTTTTGGGTTTAAATGCTGATTCGTACTCAAATAAGAAAATAGGTTTCTTCCGTCGAATCCGTTACTGTTTCTACAACCCGGATTCCCATTAGATTTCATCGGATCGTAGGATCCGATCGAATTCGGTATGGGATTCATTCACATGGGAGTAGTATTTATCAGTTTGCTACTCAAGCAGACAAAATTTTGGAAAAACGCGTTTAAAGGCTAAATCGGGAACGCCGTTTGTGGTTGTGGGTCACCAACGCTCATTAAAAAACACAAGAAACGCGTTTTTTACGCAGAAATTTCTCTTCAGAATCGTGAAAATCAATAAAAACTCTAACCCCGAGCGTTACAACACATAATTATTGGACAAATTAAAAGCTAATACGTTTAAACCATCATAATTAGGGTTTTTATTCGGTTTCACACTCAGAAAATGAAAATTCTGCGTAAAAACTGCGTTTCTTGTGTTTTTTTAATGAGCATTAGTGACTCACAATCGGCGTTCCCGATTGAGCGTTCAAACGCGTTTTTCCAAATGTTAGTCTGCCTGGGTAAAAGGCCATTGAATAGCTGAAAAATATTGTGAAATTATTTCATTATTATTCACAACAACTTTAGAGAAATATGAATTACATTCCTTATGTTAAATTAAACTTTTGTGCATTTAAACGTCCTGCGAACATTCTTTATTGAAAATTCTAACGAAATAATTTATATGCATCCAATATACATATAAGTGAAGGATTTCCATCATGCGTTTAACCCTGCTACAGCAAAATATGTTGGAGTAAAGTCGTGTCTGAAATACAAGAAATGAAAGCGTAAAAACACCACTCATAAATTTTATAGCATCCGAACACCACGGAAAGAATACGTGAAACGCGTTGGAACGTAGTTAGTAGATAAATGCATTTAAACGCGTTAAATGTATTTCGCGGACACTCACTGGCACGTGATTAGTTTTTTCTAATCTTGTTTTAACGCATTGCGTAGAAAATCTTCGTCCAAACGCGTTTCAAAATATTTTTAACCGCGTTTTGAACTGGTTTTATTGTTAAAACGAGTTTCAACGTATCGATTTTGCGTTTTGTGTTTACATGGATAGCATTTTTTTTAAATATTTTTCTGAGTGTTAACATTTCAACTTAATTTCATGCAATAAAACATCCCTTATATTATTTACAATTCTCTAAAATATGAATTGACAATGTTTTATGTCAATATTATTTTTTCAACATTTTTCCTTTCAACATTATTACGGCCAAACATTTTCTTCTTGTTCTTCGTAGAAGGACATTAGAATCTATAGAAAAATTTGCATATTAAATATTGATGTAATCATGTGAACACCTTTTACTATTGACTTCTTCTTCATCCATATATTTTTCTTTGATTTGTTCTTTGATTAGTTCTGTTGGTAGATAGTTTCCGATTCAGATTAGAAAACGATTTCTGAATGTATGCGTACCGTAATGATCACTGCAATTAATTCGGTTTGATGCCACTTGCACACTTACACGATTTCTCAGCATTACTATCTATGTCATTTGTGAGTAAGTTTTGTTCAATTGATTATTCTCCTATCTGTGCAACGGGAAATATTTCATGGAATGCTAGAGTCGACTTTGTCAAGTAATCGTTTATGTAGTAAATTAAAGCTTTAGTATCACTACCACTTCAAATATGAATTTAATATTCAGATTGGATCGACATGCACTTAACTTCCATTCATTGAAGTTTTGATTCACATATGTGATCGATGGATTTGGCTGTTGGTAAACAAGCCGTTATAAGTTTATTTTCTATAGGCCAAGCTTCTTGTAAAACAATAACAAAAATAACAGTTTTAATATACTTAAAGCTACAAGTTCACAAGTTGATTTTCTGTTACTAAACTTATTTTAGTAGTCGCATCGTTAGTTTCATCAGCGAGAAGAAGAATCAAAATTTGAACTACTAAATTATATATATAGTTATTGAGGGCATAGAGAATCACTTATTCATAGTAAACACATTTTGTATTATTTGATAGATTTTCCAAAGTTTACTTCTCTGTCAAGGCGATTATAATGTATTCTCAGCTAATAAAATTCCTTTGAGTAAACAAATATAGGTAGAGTTTCAGTCACAAATTCGAACGGTGCCAAATTTACTTTCTCGAAATTCATCTCACTCTTCATTTACAACATCTAAATATTTTAAGAAGTTTTCACTGAACTGCTTGTTTCGAACGTTATGTTTCAGCCAAATACGAAGATGCAAGTGAAGCAATCATCTATGCTTTGATTCGCAACAGTGTCGAAATATTCTTTTTTAGGGCTAAGTACACGACAAAGGAAAGGGTTTTCAAGAAAATTTTTATCGAAATTTATTGAAAGTTTTTGCAATGGCAGCAGGCTGTGTTACGATATTTTGAGCGCACTCATTGCCTGTGCCCAACAATTCTGATGGAACCATATCAAGATCGAGATCAACATCTACATTATAAATTGTCACTGCAATATGTATATTAGATTGATTGCTTGTTACGAAGAGGCTAGAAAGACTGTGATTAAAACAAAATTAATGAATTTTCGTGAGAAGAGTCGACGGTGGCTGAGCTGAGTTCATAATATGGCCATCAGTAACTTTCAATGTGCTTGATGATTGTGTGAGTGAAAGTAAACTATGTATATTAATTTGATTGTAGATTAATGCGAGTGTCGATACGTGACAGGAGGGACACGTGCAGAAGTCTTGATGATGAGTAGGAATAATCAGAATCACACACCCACATACTAATTTGAAATTTCTTTCACCAAGAGTGGGACTTGCTGTTATTGTTGTTGATTTTGAAAGCCATCATAAGTAAGGAGATGCTCGATGTTACGAGTATGATTTAGAAATTGAACTATATTACTTGATGAAATTCTAGACCTCAAATTGTGCTGTGAAACATAGTCTATTGTTTATTATGTGGTTATATCTATACAAATCAAAGTAAATTGTGTGACAAAAGAATGCATGAGTTTTATTTCGATGAATTTCAACGTGTAAAAAGAAATGAAAAAAGAGGCACAACACTTTTTAACGGTTTCTTCATTTTCTCTCTGCATATGAATAACAGCAAACCATTATGAAATAAGGACGACACTAAAAATAAAGCACGCATTTGCGATGTAAGCAGAGCTACTTTATGACGTCTGCTTCACCTGTAATTTAAATTCAAACAATGGAATAAGGATCTAAATAAATTGAAACAATCATTTTTAATAACAGTCTATCGGATTGTTGAAAATTCAATAGATTTCTATGAGAAAAAGGTTCCTTAGAATGTTTGAAACTCACAAAATTTCAAAAAAATTAAAAAGATATCGTTTCATACACGGTAAAACAATGTTTCGTTTTACTAGATGGAGAATAATACCGTAGTTATTTTCATGATACTGAATCAAAATAAAATTGTGGCATCACATTGTTATCTAAGTTATTCTCGAAAGGACTGGGGCGGATAGTAAGCCATTTTGGCCCAATGGTACTTTTTACACTGACCTCAAGTGAATGATATATCAACAGAGAGGTCTTTTCTTCCTGAACATTCTGATAAAAAAATTGGAACGATATCATATACGATTCTGAAGTTATCGGTACTACAGGCTTGATTCCTGATCTCCAGGAACTTGTCGCGTGTTTTCATCGTTATCAAAAAATTAACACATGAATAATACTGGACTTGAAAGCTTAGCAATTAAGTATTAATTCACACAAAAATTGCCTATTCCGACTGTCTGATAAGTATGCGGTTGGTCGACTAGAACATGTAAGTATATCAGTACCTCCAACTTATTTGATCCTAATTGCTATTAAAAGAACTTTAATGCAGGTTCAGAGGATGTGGGTTTAAAAGANGTTCCTGGAGATCAGGAATCAAGCCTGTAGTACCGATAACTTCAGAATCGTATATGATATCGTTCCAATTTTTTTATCAGAATGTTCAGGAAGAAAAGACCTCTCTGTTGATATATCATTCACTTGAGGTCAGTGTAAAAAGTACCATTGGGCCAAAATGGCTTACTATCCGCCCCAGTCCTTTAAACTCAAATGGCTGCTAAGAAAAAACATCTTGAATTTTTTGAAAACTAATGTTTAGATCTATTCCATGATCAACAGGGTTTACTAAGAAACTGATACAATACAAGTTCGACATCTGGTTTGACGTAGTAATTAAGAAGCAAGAATTCTGGAATTTAAAAATTTGAAACGTTAGATACTGCTTTTGAAGAAGTTTATATGAAGTAGTCGTGATCAATTTTGCTATTCTAAAAGACGTCAGACCTTGTATTAGTCATTCGAAAACGTTTTAGTTTCTATGGAACTATAATAAAAATAACACATACAGAGTAAGACAATAATATAAACAGCATAGTTACAGTAAATGGCATTCTTTGCGATACAGGAAATCTCTCGGCTTTGAACATCCAAAAATTCTCTGCTTTCTTCTTTTGTGAATTAAATACATTTTCCACGTTTCAAACAATAAACATTTATCTTCTTCATCATGCTTATGATGAATGAAATAGATGTAGATAAAAATAATAAATAATTAAAGTAAAACAACAAAATACAATCGTGAAAGTCATGAGTGTTACGCTTGTCTAATCTATCATTTCTTGTTCTTTTTGTTTCTTTTAGTTGTTCATGCCAATAGTAACTATATATATTTTTTTAAAGACAGGAACAAGAAGTAATATAGGCTTGTCAAACATATATTGGTCGTTCTTGTACTTGCTTTTCTTGTTTTACTTTATTCATTACTTTAATCTACATTTTGTTTAATTCATCATTAAATATTGTGAAGAAGATCAATGTTATTGATAGAAATATTGAAAACCAAATTGATTAAAAATAGTAGAGAACCTTCACAAAAATAGACAATTAAGTATCGCGAAAGTTAATCACATACGATATATCGTGCTAAATGCTCTCAATCTATTTGAGAACACTCTTGCGAGACAAGTGAGTGACATCAATAATTATAGTCCAACAATCACTTCGTATTCGAAACTTTATCTGAATTTTATTGAGTTGGGTTTAATTTAAATTATCGTGAACCTTTATTTGTTTAACATTGTTGACTTTCATCAAAGAACAGTGAAATACAGAACCCTATATTTAGGGATGCCCAATTCCAATTCTGGTCAATCCCAATTCTTGGAATTGACTGGTCTTGACCGGAATTGGAATTGGGATTGACTAGGATTGACAAGAATTGGGATTGGGATTGACTGGAATTGAC
>OENT01000242.1:101544-153316 GCA_900239685.1 Rotaria macrura | reverse complement strand
ATTCAAGCGAAAAAGTCAACCCACCTTCCATAGTACAACTCATAGCTCGTCGATCATGCTATCTGTATCACCTCTTAGATCAGATCTCAGTCGCTTATCGCTCGAGAAAACGATCCAAAATAAAAAATCCAAAATGTTTGTCCTTTGTTCGAGTAAAAACTTGCAGTCATTAAGCTTATTTTGCAGCTGGTTTCAACATTCCAGTTCTCCACTATCGAACTTACATAAACAATCGTAATTTTACAATTCTATATTATCCAATGCAAAATCGACCAGTTCCTTCACTGTAAAATTTTCCGATTCATTCGCTTTGTTAAGAGTAAAAGTAAAGGTTAACTAAAAATCCAAAATGTTAAATTTTCTCCTCATGACTTTCACGCTGAAAAAAATCAAATTCGATCTTACCGTATAATCAGAAAAGATTGAATCGAATGTTAAATTTCGATCATGCCATTTATTTTCTGTCACGTCATTAAATGTAAGGCTGTTGATTATGCTGCTATTGTTAGTTTCGTTTCAATTGTTCCATTTATCGAGTGTCCTAAAAGTGTAGAAAAAGAGACGATTAAAGTTTTGAACTGCTTTTCATACTTTAAGATGCTGGTATCCCTGAAATTCTTATCTGAAATGTGGACTTCGTTTAACATAATAAAAAGTAATTGAAGATCTTATTGTGCTGAAATGTTCCACTTACAATTATTAGATCATTATCGACGTTTTTTTTTGTGGGTTTTTATGCTTTTGCTTGCTAAATGAATAGTGCAATCAGTGAAACACCTATCGTGTTCTAATATTTGGATATCATGTGCATAATATAAGATAAATGTTGTATTGTTTTTCTTATAATTCACATGGTGAGTTTATCGATTCATTAACAAAACTTGTTTGTTCTATTGTTTATTTGTACTTAAAAAAGTGTAATCATCGTGAACAAATCTCTTGAACACATATTTTTAAGTGGATAAATAACGTTCTAGCATCTATACTCATAATCCTGTGCATAAAAATATGATGCACTTTTTTCTTAAACATTAAATTGAGCAAGTTAGAGTAAAACATAGGAAACCATCTGAACTCCGAGAATTTATAAGTCTCTTGTAATTCTTTCTAGAAAAAAAGGCGATACTTCATATATTTGAAAATTTTTTGAACTACAAGGAAGTACCATAGAATTACAATGGAAGTACTATGGAAGTAAGATGGAACTAGGCACTCCAGAAGTATCGCTGTTCCCCCTTTGCCTCCTACGCAGTAGAAGACCCCTGCTCTTTTATTATGCCAAATCATACAGAGATTTCAGGAGAGTCTTTTCTTCTTTCCAATCGATTTCCGTAACTTTTAATTTTGGTTCTTCAAAAAATTAAAATGTTATTGAGGATTCGGAAAGGGATATTTAGATTTTTAAAAGTCAAGAAACAGCAAGGCTACACTCTAAAAAAAATAAGCATTTTCCTGAACCCCCTAAAAAGGTTCGGTAGATTTAAAGTAACATCCAAATGACCCGAAATGGTTAAAAACCGATTTTTCAGTTCTACGAATCCTTTAAAGGTTCTTTCCGTGTGCCCGCGGGCCGAACCCTCTTCTACGAAACCTATTTTTAAGTTTCGTAGAGTGTAAAAAGGTTTCAAAAGAAAATGCGAAACCTTTAGAGTTTCTTCTTAACCCTCAGTGCTTTCGCAGTTTTTTTCTACGAAACTCTAAAGGTTTCGCGTTTTCGTTCGAAACCTTTTTTGTACTCTACGAAACTTAAGAAAAGGTTACGTAGGAGAGGGTTCGGCCCACGGGCACACGGAAAGAACCTTTAAAGGTTTTGTAGAACTGAACCATCGGTTTTTAAGCATTTCGGGTCATTTGGATTTTATTTTAAATCTACCGAACCTTTTTAGGGGGTTCAGGAAAGTGCTTCATTTTTTTTTGAGTGAACGCTGTGGGTTGTTAAAATTCATAAGAGAAATGTTTACCATTTCTATCAATTCAGTATCAATAAAAACCAGAACTGGGAAATTAACTAGGAAGTATTTTCGAATGAATTGTGAGAATAATTCCGCTGCATGTATATGCATTGTGGGTAGAGCACATGACGGAAACTATGACACATATAATTTAGATTCATTCAATTCGAGATAGATTTGAATCAAATAAAATGAGCTTTTATTGTTATTAGGTGTCTCAACTAGAGAGCTGCACAGTTAATTTTTTTATTTCGAAACCCGACTCCGGCTACGAAAAATCTTTCAGTCACTACTTCGATTCCGAAAATTTTCGTTTTTTTAACTCCGATGGAGTTCGCGGCTCCCCACAGATCTCTAATTTCCTATTGTTTTTAGCCAAACAGATATATGCGATTCCAGCGTTCAATACAATAGTCGAAAGATTATTTTCAGCGTCGAAAAATACTATGCCGGAAAAATAACCAATTTAGGTTCCGAAAAAATCAATCAAATGTTGTTTCTACAAAAAAAATTCACTTTTTTGAAATAGCTCTTCTTTGAGAATAGAAGAAAAAGAACCATTTCAATGTCATCAACGCAGCGATAACCTCATCTGAAAATTCGACATGTACTATGCCCAAGCAATAAAAATTTGATAATGAAGACATTTATACTACTTCGGATGAGACTGAAATATAGCGTGATTCATGATATGCTTTTATTTAGTCGATCTTTCGAAAGTTATAGCTGAAAGATGATTGATTTGTTCTTTTTTGTCCTGAAACTTATTCCCATTATATGAAACAAGTGTTTCCTTTGATTTTTTTGTTTGTTAATATGAAAAACAAAGATGTTGTTGTATGGAATATCGAAGGTTCATCAAACAAAATTTTAATCTTGACTTTACTTTAACTCCGAAAAAATTTTTCAAAAGATCTGACTCCGACTCCGACTCCGTCGGAATTGGAGTCGGAGTTCGGGGCTCTCCGCAGGTCTCTAGTCTCAACTTGAGCGAATATATTGAAATCAGATGTTGCGTGAGATGATTACTTTGAGTAAGAACATCATTCAAGTAGTGTATTCTCACTATATGCCTGATCAACTGTGATTCTTTTTAATATAGAAGCCCATTGAAGTCATATTTTTGTAGAAGGTCACTAGAAAATAACACTGTCGCTGGACGTCTTCGCTCACAGGAAAAAAGAGCGGTTTTCTACTAAACCCCCAAAAACGTTTCGGAGATTTCTAAAAGCATCCTCTCATCTTCTAAAGCTTAAAAGATGAGTCTTTAAAACTACGAAACCAAAAAGAAGTTCTTATGGTGTATCGAGGATAAGAACCATCGGCTGCAAAACCTTTTTTAAGTTTTGTAAAGAAGAAAAAGGTTTCGTTGAAAAATACGGAACCTTTAGAGTTTCGTCTTACACCCTANTAGGGTGTAAGACGAAACTCTAAAGGTTCCGTATTTTTCAACGAAACCTTTTTCTTCTTTACAAAACTTAAAAAAGGTTTTGCAGCCGATGGTTCTTATCCTCGATACACCATAAGAACTTCTTTTTGGTTTCGTAGTTTTAAAGACTCATCTTTTAAGCTTTAGAAGATGAGAGGATGCTTTTAGAAATCTCCGAAACGTTTTTGGGGGTTTAGTAGAAAACTGCTCTTTTTTCCTGTGTAGCTATATGGATATTTATTAGAGTTTTCAAGGAATATGATGCGTTTCCAATTCCGTGTTATGGATATGTCTTCTTTATTGATTCTCTTTGTAAATTAAATTTAATGTTTTTCCTTGAAACATGTGAATACTGCCTCCCTTAGTGTTACTTATTTAGATTTCCATTGTATATAGTTGTGTAGGTATGAATTTGGTTGATAATTTTATTTAAAAAAGTTTTGCAGAAACATGCACATCATCGTATCTAATGGCATTGATGCCGATATCAATATCCGGACTCACAAATAACCTTTCTCAAACGTTGGATACTAGTTTTCTTATGAGAATTCTTAAGTGGTATGTCATAAGGAAAATCCTAGTATTTAGTTGAGGGCCAAGCGAGCCTCATCGATGGGCGTAACTTGTTTCTAAGAGTTACGACAATCTAAGCGTTGATAGCATTAAGAGCCAAAGCAAAAAAAATATTTATTCCTCATACTTATTTCGCATCAACATCTTGTAATTGGAAAACAGCACTTCATTTTTAATCAAGTTATTAAAAATCTAAGCGATTTTTAAAAGTATTACTATTCTAAAGCCTTTTTTTGTACATTCAGTTGATAATTAAGAGAGAGTTCACGATATCAGTCAGTACCATCTTTATATTAGAGACACTGCATGAAAAATAAAGTTCTATAATTTCTTTCGTTCATTCAACGATACAATATCCGAAACTAGTAACCATAAAATGTTAATTTCTAAAACCTTGTCTCTGAAAAATTAGCCCAGAAGGATTTTCACTACTGACATGACTTTGGCAAAAAAGACACGAAAAATCCATCGATTTAAGTTTCTAGAGTCTGCCTTTTGAGAAGTCAGTGAAATTTTTCATGCCACATACCAAAACAGAGAGAATAAACAACTGAAAAAAATGAATTGTTTCAATATAATATTATATCTAGCTGAAGAAATTTTATAAAACTAAAATTAGTCGAGAACGACTCTCTTCTTGTACGGTCTAAAATGTTCACCTTTCAAGAATGTATATTATCTTTCTCACAATTGAATCACATAGAGAGCGAACCATTTTGATGAATTCTAAAAAAGTTATACAGACACTAAATTGAAAACATAGTACATGTGACAAATACCAGGCACATCAATTTTCCATGCTCAACTTAAAATATTTTAAACATCAAGTTTTTCTTGGCAAATATTAAATGCCCAATGAATCCAGCGAATAAGACATTTTTTTAAATGCAGTTTTATCTTATACTTTGGAAAATCAAAGGGAAGCAGTACATGTCAACATGGAAAAAAAATATTCTAAGATAATTCAAAGCAAAAGTATTAAGCATGAAATCAAAAATAAACTACAACTTATACAAAGCCATACAATAGAACTTCTTTCATTAAAAAAAACCTAGTTTTAGATCTTTAAATTTTTATTATATCAGTTGAGTTTATAATAGGGAATTGATAAGCTAATAGTCGTGCCACATGATGCGTCGCCAACTCCTTCCTAATGTCCATCTGCAAAAAGAGGAACATCATTTAGTAATAGCTTTTATGGAAAATAATATATATCAGCAAGATTACTTACCAAAGAGTTAATTGAATTCATTGAAGTCGAAACTACCGCCTGATGAGAAGCTTGATGATCCACCAAAGCCAGCACCACCGAAGCTGGCACCGCCATCCCAACTGCTAGCACCACCGAAACCGGCACTACCTTCCCAACTACTAGCACCACCGAAACTGGCACCACCTTCCCATCCACTGGATCCGCCTTCCCATTCGCTTGATGATTCAAATGATCCACCGAAGCTAGCACCACTGTCCCAACCAGCTGAAGCACCAGCTGAAGCACCAGCTGATTCAAATCCGTATGAACTAGCACCGAAGCCGACAGAAGCACCACCGCTTGGAGCTGACTAAAAAAATACAACGAAAAACCGATGGCTACATATAACGTTATAGGAATATGATGATGAACGTACGATATCTTCTACGACACCAGCAGCACGAGCTTGAGCAAGCAGTGATGAGGCATCAAGAAGTTGAGCGCCGTATTGTTGAACATAGGCAGCTGGGTTAGCAGAAACAACACCAAGGTTTTGGAATTGACGAACAACGCGAACTTGGGGTGCTTCATATTGGATGATGACGTTACGTGGTGCTGGGTATGATTGAGCACCAGCAGCACGTTGAACAATGGTTTTTCGTTTACCTTGACCTCCGTATGGGATCCATCGTTCGATGATGATGTCACCTGAAATCAATTACCAACATTACAACAATACTTAATTGAGAAAGTGGATTTAAGTGCTCACGTGGTTTGGGTGGGAGGGGTGGAAGACGTTCGATAATGACTGATCGTGGTGGAACTGGTAAGCCAGGTAGACGACGGATGACAGTTTGAGGACCAACTGAAGATGGTGGTTGAGGTGGTCGTTCACGGAGAACGAGTGGTGGTGGTGGTGGGAGAGATGGGGCTTGTTGGCGGATGCGAAGTGGTGGTGGTGGAGGTGGTTGAGGTGGACGCACTTCTTTGATGATGAGTGGCTGGAGTAAGAAAGAAAATAGTATTTCATGGTACAAAACGCGAATGATGATGAAGGTAGCTTACGCCTGGTGGTGGGAGTGGTGGTGGTTGAAGGAATCGAACTTTGATGTTTTGTGTGTACGTTTGTCCACCACCAGAAGCTGGACGAGTGATTATTTGAGGGTTGGAGTCAATGAAGAGACCTTGAGCATCACTAGCATATTGTACTTGGCTTGATCCACCAGAGGAGAAACCAGCACCACCACCGAAGCCAGCACCTCCACTGTAACCAGCTCCGCCGCCGAAGCCAGAACCGCTCGAGTAGGATGAGAAGCCGCTTGAACCAGCACCAGCACCAGCACCGAAACCACCACCTACAGAGTACGAAGCATCATAAGAGCCACCGAGGTCAGCAGCACCTGATGATGAATATTCGTAGCTTGATCCACCGGCACCAGCACCAGCACCAGCACCAGCACCAGCACCCCAGCTACCACTTGAATTCCAGCTAGAGCCAGAACCGCCAGCACCAGCGCCTACAATAGTAACAGTACACGCATGTGATTAACAGGAATCAACGCGAAGATAGAACAGTATTAACGAACCGAGGAATTGTTTGAATTCGCCGAGATTAACAACACCGTCGTTGTTGAGATCAGCTTGTTGAAAAGCAGCGTTAGCCATTCTTGTTGCTGTTGGTTTGATGTGAATACACTAGATACTGATGTAGGTTGAAAGTGAAGATAATCTGTTTGAGTATCACTGTTTATATAGGCCCAACCGATCATGGATGAATGGAGCTAAAGCAAACGGATAAGGGCGGTGGAGGGGGGGGCAGAGTATGGACCAAAATATAAATGATGATGTTTATTCGGTCGAACGATTTCTCTCTTTACCTTCTTGCTAGATTTGATTCATGTGTCTAATAATGAATCGCTAAGAAAAAAAACCACCAAGAGTCAAAAAGAGTGACAAAGTGGAGAAAAGAAAAGAAAATTTTTTATTGTGAAATAGGTTTCATGTGTATGGAAGACAATGGATAGTAGATAAAATATATTTCAGGTAACCATTCTCGTACTCTCATGACCCGATGTTTTCGTTATTTATTCGGTACTGGTTTTGCGGCTATCGTTTAGCGAGTAGTGATTGGTATTAGTCGTTTGTTTGTGTGCTAGAAAAAAAAACATCGTTTCTGAATGTAGAAGGGGTAACTCAGAAATCATATTCAAAACTGAAAAATTCACTAACTACATGAAGTTTGCTGCAAACAATATTTTATGTATATTTTCAAATTAAATTGTTGATTTATTTTATATTGTCCATTCAAATCGTGCCTTTTCAAATGCTCAATTAACTGCTTGTGATGACTATTTTTGTTAGAAAGACTGTTTTCTATCGTTTAATACTGCTTATAATGAGAAAAAGTTTATTCGAAATATACATGTATTTATTTGTCAAAAGTTTTCGTAGTTTGAGCTATTTCATGAGTAGCAGAAACAAAACAAAGAAATTGACTGTGCATCAGACAAAAAACAGCAATGACTATAACAGAAAAAATCCTTCACTTTAATTCTAATAAAACATTGCAGAAATGGATATCAAGACTGAGGTCATTTTTGAAGTGTTACAACAATTCATGTAGAATACAATCAAAAAAGCATTCGCTTTAAGATGAATTACTTATCCAATAAGTTTCTAGATCCATATGATTTGATAACTGTTAGATCGCGTGATGGTTTACTCTACGTATATACTAATTGATTAGCGTACAACCGATACATTATGACTAGATGTTTAGCGAATCGTTTTCAATAACAGAAAATAATCTTAGTTTCTGTTGACAAAAGCTATGTAGAATCATTGAAACATCATGTCACTGAATGTTATTCGTACATAGATTGATAATTTAAAGAGCATAAATCTTTGTCTCTTTGAAGGAAAGCTCAACTGTACCAAAAACTCAAATCAAACGAAGGTCTGGTTGTTCTCCTGACAAGCAGCTTGGGTCAAGAATACAAAGGCTGTCTACTATATGAATATGCCTCCTGGATTTACAATTAAAATTATTTGTTTGTATTTTTTGTTGATAAGATATCTGCATTTTCTACACGTTGAATGAACATTAACATTCATATGTGGCCGTCGAAATACATCATTTAAGTTAATACTGAAATATTAACGATAGATGGACTAGAGTACTAAATGACAGTGGCACAGATGATCTTTGAGTGCCATTTTAATTGATATCGATATTCGCTAAAAAAATTCCAAAGTCCAATTTATCGATATAATATATTTTTCTAACGTAATTTTCTAATACAGCAATAGATAATGATTCCCATATAATTGATGTGTACCGCCTACAGTATTAAATTAGTGAGATTACTCCTGAATAAACAAAATATAGAAAGGTTTGCACATGAATAGTCAAAATCGTATAGTCACTTTTAAGACAACATGCGTTACTAAATAATTGCACTATTCAATATGTTTTGAATGATTCATTTCTTTTGATGATTTCTATATTTTTCATGCCACTGTTTTATCTGCTAACAAGATAGGACAACCGTGTTAAAATTTTCTATCGAAATTTTAATACAAGCACAAAGTAAAACTTCTATCGATTTGAATCAATTCTTCACAATTCGATTGCATTATGAAGTGAGCTGTAACTATGGAGAAGAGTGGCTGAAAAAGTTTGACACTCATTGATTGATTGATATTATCTTTGCTAATGTAATCTAAATTATAGATAATTAATCAAAACATGTGATTCTGCATATACAGACAGTGTGTATTATTTGAAGAAAGGATATTTTTAAGAGCATAATGTAATACAATTGAGTGATTAATGTATCGGTCGTCGAAGAATATTTTAGCCTGATAAAAAGAAAAACGTTTTTTTCTTCAAGCTACATGTTTGCACTTGAATGCATTTTCTTATGAAGCATAATATTTAATGAATGATATTCGTTATGTTTGTTGAGTAATCATTTTAATTTCATCAAACAATTCATATCCGATATGCTTCTTCAGTCGATAGTTTATTTCATGAAGTTAAATCTCGGTCACATACACTGTTAGCTACTGACAGCTACTTGAATCTATTCATTGCACCATTCCCATAAATTTAAGAAACAAACCTTTCGTTCGATTTAAGAATCTAGTCAACGATAAATTATCAATAGATCAGTTTTAATGTAATACTGGATTACAAATAAATGAGTACGACTTGAATGTATTCTATAATGTGAAACATAGTATCAAATGTAGGAAAACAGTTTAATCTACACAAATAAAAAAAAATTGATCAATAACCTTCTTCGAAATGTTAAATTATCATCTTGAAATATGATCGCCTCATCATTAATGTCTAATATTCAGATTTATACAGATCCATGAAAATGACAAGTTTGCTGATTGTTTAAGTTTTTCTTGCTCAAAGTTTCTCGAATTTTGTAAGATTGAAATATTTCTTTAATAACAGTCAAACTATCGATATCATAAAATATCGTGAAGCATTGGTGAAGCTCTATAAATCTGTTCTGTAAATCTTAGCGTTATTGTTTTGTTATTCAATCAGATTCCGTACTTTCAACATTACAACTGCATAGATTCGTTATAAGTTTCATTTATTTTATTGAGATGCATGGACATTGTTTTGATGATACTCTATCATATAAGTTACTGTTGCAATGCACGTTTATAACTATTATCATGAGTAGAACAATAAGTTCAATAAAACTTCGATCGTAATAATATAAACTATGTAAAATCATTTCTCTGATTTACATCAGTTAAGCAGTTGATTATTTTCTTGCCTTCTATTGTTTCAAAACCAAGCATAACTAAATGAAGGCTGAATTCGTGTTGATACCGAACTAGAAAACGTACATGACTATAGCGAAACGAAAGCATGATCATAATAAACATCGATTTTTCATTACGCATTCATTCATTGGAGACTCTGTTTTGATTTTCTTGCTTACTTTACTTAATTAATTAATTATCAACATGATTCAACGTGATAAGAAGTTTTTTCATCTGATGATTCACAACAAATAATAAAATTTATACTTTTGTTTTTATCCAATCAAAAACTTCGTCGATGGAAAAACAACTAATACATTCGACATTCTTCTGAATAAAAAACGAACTGTAAGTAATTAAATTTAAAAAAATATACTATTAGACTAGATTTAAGCATTACATCATATTATCAATGGTACTAAGATTGATTTCAAATTTGTGTTTAATTGAACGACGCAGCAACATGGAGTGAATAAGACATTTATTATAATGAAATGTCAAATAAAAAAGCACTTGATAGTTTTTGTCAAAAGTTGACGCCGCGTAAAAAGAAATCATCAACTATATCGCACTTGAAAAAAAATTCATATAACAGATGTATCAACATCGAGCACATAATTGATACTGGCTTATCGATTACGTGTCGAATCTTTTCTTACGATAACATTCGAAGAATTCTAACATCCCCGGTGATTCGTAATGAAAGCGTCTCGAAAGAAAACATAGATTAACACGTGGAGACAAATAATTTGATCAAATAGATATGCTTGATTAAAATCTTTATTTACTGACAGCATGTGAGATAGACACTATCGTAGAATATAGAAGACAGTGACTGTGACTGGGAAAACATTTTCTACGGTGTCCATCGACGGCACAGATCGATGAAATCAGTATCGATTGTAAGACTTCTAAACTATTTTTTACGATAGAATGAGTAGATCTTTGGGAGATCTGTATACCACTTGTAATTTATGATTCAAATCTATTTTTGCGACTACTGCAGCATTGCGCGTGTATAATAGAAAGAACGAGAAGAGAACAGAAAAAAAACATGACATGAAATATAAAATAACAGAAAATAATCATAGATGAGCTTGAGAAAAGGGGAAACCAAAAAGAAAGGGAGAAAGCATTATAAATATGTATATGCAAGTATATGATGGGAAACGAATAACTCAATCATGCATAACAAATGAAATTCAAGAAAAGCATA
Organism: Rotaria macrura; assembly: GCA_900239685.1. Taxonomy (NCBI): domain Eukaryota; kingdom Metazoa; phylum Rotifera; class Eurotatoria; order Philodinida; family Philodinidae; genus Rotaria; species Rotaria macrura. The sequence goes on along the minus strand of OENT01000242.1, from coordinate 142,163 downwards.
CGCACAATCATACTCATACAGAGGTAAATCCTCGTGATCACGTCTGTCAAAGACGCAGAAAATAACCATAAGTCATTGAAACGTGCGAAATCTTGTCTGAACAAAATTTAGAAATATTGTTGCAAAATCCGAGAAAATACTTTTCTTTTCACATTTCTTCATGAGAATACATTCATCGAAGATTCTCCAATATACATGACTTGATAAAATCTGGGATTGCATACGTATATCTTTTTCTAAACTTGGAGTAAGTGAAGTGGGTTCTGTTGACAGTCAAAATTCATATTGATGAATCCGCTAAGTCACATGTTAAACTTATCTCATATGCAAATGAATATTATCTTTATTGAAATAAATTTCGATTTATCAAAAAATTTATCATAAAGTACTTGATACTGCCGGAAAAAATGGTTCAGTTATATTTAGTCGTTTCCATTGTTATCATGTGAATACGTCATAAGAAAGTTATTGTTTATTGTGAAAGTCTTGAGATTTTTCTATTACTCTACATATTCAGATTTAAGTTCGAATAGATTTTCTGAAAAAGTTAAATCAAATGCAACAAGAGCTTTCCAATCTCTTAGTGTTGCTATGTTTCATTTAAAAAAATTGAGTGCTCCGAATGCATCTGCGATCGATACTTAGAGAATCCTTTGTTTTCCAACGAGGTTTTATTCATAGCAATCGAATATAATAAATTTGCCATCGAAAGTACAATCAAAGAAAGAAAACATGCATGATTTACTATTTTATATCAACCGAGTGTTACAATGTTCGACGCATTAAGTATTCGATCGATACATATCCTCACAGGAAGTGCGATTTTAGAAAAATGAGTATCGAATATTTATATTATATCAAATTACTTCACATTGGCTCACAGCAAAATATCCTTTCTAAAATCTACTCATATAAATGTCTCAAGTAAAGTGTCCCAGATAAAATGACCTTGAACACAAGTCCCAATTGAAATTGTCTTCTGTGGAAACTCCTCAGAAAAACGCTCTCCTTCCATCTAAAATATTTCCCCTACTCGAGAATCCCTCAACGAATCCCTAGAGAGTTCCCGAAAATGTGAAATCCCTAAGGAGTACTGATTTTTAGAGTTGTAAGGAAAAACAAAACCGCCCCCGGGATTCTCTGGGTAGTCCTCAGGGGATTTATGAGGGAGTAAATGAGTGTATTTATCGCTTTCTTTCGCGCATATTCAAATATATAAGAAACACAACATTTTGAAAAACAAGTGTGCTTTTAACATTAAATTTTTCCATACGATAAATATCATTCGAACTTTCACCTGAGATCTCTCAGTGACAATCCACTTTCAAAACGGGTTGATACTTAGTCTTCGGGAGTCATCCACTAAGACGGAGCCTGTTGAACGGCTTAGATGGGAGACCATATGGACGAACCAGGAGATTTTTGGGGAACAATTATGTTTCAGTTGATACGAACAGATCAAAAATGTATGACTTTATGAAAGAGTGAATAGATCCCGTAAAGCTTCATACTAGGCTTTTCGGAAGTTCTGAGAATGTTTTGGGAACTCCCTGTCGTGACTCCTCAGGGAGTCGCTAAGGGATTCTGGACTAAGACCACAACTATGTGGCATATCCATCTCAATCATATTATCTATTGTCTTTATGCTTCTAGTTATTTTCGTAGGAGAAATTGTCACCTATATGCAGTGTGGCTCCAAGTGGATAATAATAAAATAAGCAAAATTCCACGCGAATCAGGTTGCATTTTTCGAATATTGCGATTAGATTATTAACTAAAATTAACAATGTTATCAGCGCCATGTACGTTTCAGTAGAAAAATATTTTAGATCGATTCCCTTTTTTCTCAAGGTTCCTTCGCACAAGCACATTTTTAGCAACGGATATTTCCCCCCAAGGGCATTTTTAGGAGGAAAAATGTTTTAGAACAGATTTCCTTCCAGGGATATTTATGCGGGAACATTTTAGAAAGGACAATTATGACATATATCAGTATATCGGCTACCATCTTGTTTTATGGTATAACGATAGCATATCGGAATGCTCGCGTTAAACGAGCAACCCCTAAATGACAGGAAAACTAATTATTCTGTTATATTTCTTTTGAAGTCTAAACTTTCCAAAACATAACTCACTTCTACTGATTATAGAAGCTACATTTCTATAAGTAATGTAACGAATGCCAATATAACTTGGGACAACACTATTCGAGGGACGAACATAGTTTCGACAGTTTCCATTAGCAATGATAAAAATAAAATAAAAGCTACTCTGTTAGAATTCCCAATGTTCACATGTATGACAGGCAAAAAACTAAATATTTTCAATAGAAAACAAAAAAGAGTCTGGAAAATTATCATAATAAATTGCTCCTCAGCAAGAAGTTACAAAATTTAATCCTACAGAAACAATTTCATGAATAGGAGCTTTTGGCTTCACTAAGTTTTTTGATTGTAGGATGTGTCGTGCTTATTCAAAGTTTCCTTTCTTAGTTTTGCATTCTGTGACACTAAGCCACACCTGCTGCGTTTTCATTTTGTTCAGTTTTTTCGAATTCCTCTACACTGCCGGTTCCTTCGTGGCGAGAACTGTACATAACAACAGTGCATAGTCAAGGTAAATAGGACACAATAATTTAGAAGATAGCGAGAAATGAACGGTTACTGGAAAAGATCAAAGTGTAAAAGTCTACAAAATCTGCATCATTTTTAAATGATTTTCCAGTTCCATCATTCCCGGAACTGGATCCGTAGGATCCTGCAGGAAATAGCCAATTTTCCGGTAACTTCCGTCAATTTTCCCGCAGGAAACGACCCTAAGAAATATCGGAACATGGAAGCAGTAATTAGGCGGAAAAGTCACCGTACCGGGAACCGGAAGTGTCCGAATAATTCCTTCAAACGAAACATTGCAGGATGTTTGAGGGAACCAACACGATAATTCACAGGGAATTGGTGTTTCTGACAGGAAACGACCCGTAAAACCCGGGATAAACATCCGTTTCCTAGGTATATCGCAAGTATTTACTGAAGTTTTCCGGACGATCAAAATCCCACAAGGGAGAAGATCTTCTGAGATCTTTCGCCACATTTCTGAGTATTAACCGTTCGTCTTGAGACCCGAATACAGAGTTGAGTTTGATGATTGTTAAAGATTTCTTTTTAATGAACATCATTATATTAAGTTTTTTTTCCGATCTGAAGGTCTGTATCGTTTGAGGAAGATCGTCTAAGATCTTTCGCGTTGTTTCCGAGTCTTATTGAGACTGTGATGAAGAATAGCAAATGGAAGACCTTGACTTCTCTTTTTTTTAAAGAATTTTGTCTTCTCCAGAGTAGGTTTTTCTGGGGCTCAACGATATTACATGAATGCCTGACACTCTCTTCGAAATTTTATCCTAAATTCATGGTTACGTGGGCAATTTTGTGGAACTTTGAAAACGTTGAGCTGAAAAGATTTAATTGACTATCTCGTTATAGCAGCCATTTCTCCAGAGGAGTTTAGTGTCTAATATAGTTGAGATTTGAGGTTTAATATAAATTTTGCCCCTATGGATTGGTGTCTGCTCTGGTAGCTTTGATGAGGAAAAGAAAAAATTCCATTCTACGATCTTAGGAACTCCTCCTACTTGGTCGAAGATCCGGATGGTCACCCAACTGACGACTTTAACATGCGTACTGCTCTTACACATAGCGTTTTCGATTCGCAAGTCTCAAAAATACTTTGAAAGTGTCGAGAAATCTCTCATGTGTTTCATTACGATGAAATTGCGACCGCCCTGTGACTCGTAATTGCGGGATATTGGGACGTGGTTACGCGTAACTATGATAAATAAATCATAGATGGGTCACATTTGCGTTTCAATTGATACAAGAGATGACATAGATTAGGTTTTCAGTTTATTTGTATTTTTTTTCTGAGTTGAAAAAATTTTTTGCTCACAATATTAAAATCTTAAAATTACAAAATTAAAATTTTAATAGAAAATTTTAAAATAATTAAAAGCTAAAAAGTTTCATAAGATACAAAATTAAAAGTTAAAAACACTTTTAAATCTCTAAAATTAAGGAAAACAAATATCTAGAAAAATCAAACAATTAACATCTAAAAGAATTTAATAAATAAGAGAAAAATTTTAAATAATCTAATAAAAAGAAAAAAATTGAAAAAATTGAAAAATTAAAATTATTTTAATCGAGGAAAATTTAAAAAAAAATTAAATATGCATCGTACTGTTCATGGTAGAATGACTTATTAACGAAAATGTGACGAGCACTGCTATTTATACTGATTCTCTGCGGATAAGTGTTAGTACTGGAGTGTGACTGTGACCAATTATAAATAAGAAGCAATTATTCATAATTGATCAGTTACCGTTACAACGGATCGTATGATGTGATCACTCGGATACAGTTAAGTTGATCTGCGTCGCACTAAGTGTAGTTTGTAATAGAGACCATCGCTACGATAAATGGGACGTAGTTATATGCATAATTGCGACGTCAAATTGGCTTTGCACAGAACTGTGGTGCAGTTGATGAAAAGAGGCCACATGGATACTAGTTGTTTCTTTGTGTTTTACATATTTTTACGAAGAAAAGAAAAAGATTTACTCTCAGATCTTGGAACTTTATTTACTTGGTCTAAAATCTGGATGGGTCTCGACAAGATGGAGTTTCACATATGATCTGTCTCTTTGTGTAGCAAATTATGACGAAAAAATGACTGCCAGTGTTTTGATCTGAATGACAAAGAACCGTAGTGATAGTTTTTATGGGTTTTTGTGACCTTCTAAGTGTTTTAGTTCAGGTTGGTGATGAGATCGTTCAAGAAATCCCAAAAGACCTTTAGACCAGGATGTCTCATTGGTCATTAGCACAAAACTAATTTTAGTGAGAAGTATATTGTTAGTTCTATTATTAATCCAGTGTTCAGATTCGGTACAGGATAGATGTATGCGAACGGGAATCGGAAACGCTCGGATCTTGATCGTTTCCTGTAATGTCGGGAAAACTGTTTTTTCCGTAAACCAGGAAACGGTTTGGGCAACGGTCGGATCTGAACTCGAACCCGCTCCTGGCAGGGAAACTAGGTTATCTGTGGCCGGAACCAGTGCTGGAAACAGAGACCATATCCGCGTGTGGGTTACGGCGGCTAAAATTGTAGGGAAATGTACCAGAACCGGTAACATGAACCGTTTCAGGGATCCTGCTTCCGGAATTCGATGGAAAGCACTGGATCCCCGCAGGTTCCTGCCGTACATCTTTAACCTAGGTATTAACAATTGATTCAGAAATTCAGTATTCATTTTTCCTAACTCCGAAGCGAGTGCTTCTCAACGCTTTACGTAGTAGAGTGAAACTCGTGTATCATCTACTTTATTTAGAACCGATCGAGACCTCACACACAAGGAAGCAAAATATTTCTTCAGACAATAAAGGATATGTGTCAAATTAATATTGCGAAGGTGGGTTGCATGTGAAGTATATCCTTGAGAAATAAATCATGCAAAGTTTAACACAAATTCTATTAATTAATATTTGTGTCAATAAAACTCTCCAGTAGTTTCTAAAGATATTTTGTAAAATAAATCCAATCTAAAATGATATTCGTACGTAATGTACATTTTGTTCTTTTAGACCAATAATAATAATGGTTAAGAACGATCGAAAATATTGTGATGAGTAACACACAAGAACGAAAAAAATATCAAATTTTCTATCGTTTGCGTTGTAATGATGAATATCAAATGAAAATTAATTAGTTAAATAAGAGAAACACAACGTACCGATTGTTTTTGTTGTTCTTTTTTTTATTGCCAAATAAAATAACGTTACATCGAAAATGATTATAAAAGTACAAAAAAAAAAGAAATGCGTCTTAGGTCTTCATTCAATAATATAAAATAGACGTAGGTGAATATTAGTCGCCTAGAGATGTAAACGAGTGACAGGAAAGCAAAAAGTTTTATGCAAAAATAAGGTTTTACTTTTATATATATATGCATCAGTGACTCTCTCGACGGACTGAAACAGTGTAAAGAAGGCGAAGGAAAAAAAAGAAAAATGATGATCATAGTTAAAGTGCGTATAATATTTTAAGCATTATACTGCAAGTAAGTTTTTAAATAAAACTTATCTCTCAAGATCTCCAGAGTATATATGTAAACATATTGAATGGACTAATGTATAAGTTACATATATATATATATATATACATACATATACATATACATCAAACTTTTCTTTGAGTGTCATACCTGCCGTGTTAAAATATGAATCATAGTGGAGCAGTTTCTCTAGTAAACAGAAGTATCATGTGCGTATATAACGAGAATGACATTGAGACACTACTTCCATCATGCCAATGAGAACTTAATATTGTAAAATATTAGATAAAAAATAACTCTCTCAAATATATGATTAAGTTCGATTTTTGAGAATAGTATAGAAAACAGTTTAAATATTCTTTTGGCTGCCACAAATTATATGAGTTTGAGAAGGTCAAATATGAGTAAGCAGTAGCATGCCTAAAAAAATAAAGTATACATGTGACACAGAAATTTTTTTATAATAACAAAGACCACGAATAGAGAAGAACACATTTATTTATTGATGATCTGGGACGTTATAGTAACATAAAGTTGAATCACATATGTCAGCTTAACGCTGTATGTTAGCGAGTTTTTCTCGAGAAATCTTTAAGTTCCAAAACGAACTAGAGTCAATAATTTTTTGCTACTTAAATTTCACTATGAGACCTTCAATCTACATTGATTAAAGTACGTTTTTATTCGATTTTCATCCATCTATAATACCGTTTATGTGCAAATTTTTTTTCACCCTTATCATTTACGAGCTCTTCGATGGCATCTGATTCTGATATGGATTGTTCTCCAATTCCATTAGAAGATGATGAACAGGCAGATGAACAGATATCAATTGAAGAAGTTAAATTTTCAATTTGGAATACATTCAAACATCATATTCCACGTCTTCTCATAACTGTTCTTGTCGATCTTATTATTCCACTCATTGTTTATCTTCTTCTACAAAAACGAACAAAATCTGTGTATGCACTGGCGGCAGCTGGCATTCCACCATTTATTATGGTGATGATCAAAGGTATCATATCTCGAACATTTGATGCACTCGGTTTTATTGTGTTCATTGCTTTCGTTGCGTCAGCTGCAGCAGCTATTATAACACGTAATCCTGTGATTCTATTGTTAGAAAAATCTCTGGTTACTGGAGTAATATCGATTATTTTTGGTATAACATTGATACCATTTAATTGTTGCCGTCATCGATGTCTACTTCGGCCACTTGCTTATTATTTTTATCAAGATTTAGTACCAACGAAAAGAAAAGATATTGGATTACCTGATCGTATATTTGAGGATGAACAAGAACTTATTCGTAATGATTCCTCGGAAATGCAAGAAGAAACTTTATTGCCAACGTTAACTCACAAACAAGAAGTTAGTCAAGTGTATGAATGGATTTATGAGCATTGTTCATCATTTCGTTATTCATGTTATATAATAACAATTATTTGGTCAGTCGGACTTCAATTAGAATTTCTCGCTCGATTATTTCTTATCTTAATTCATTTATCAATTGATAAAATATTTATCTATGGTCATATTATACTGAGTTTGATGACGACCATATTAATTATGTTAACAATTCTTTGCATCACGAGAGAACGAAAACAAACCTTAAAATCCATAGAAAAATGGAAACGAAATTATTTTTATACGCGCCAAGAACATTCAAACTTATTATTATTATCATCATCATCATCATGATTTCTTGCTAGTTTTAATTCAAACATCGTTACTGAAAAGTCATACACCGATTTGTACAAAGAAACTTATGTTAAACTAAAAAAAAGACTACATTCGAATGTTCGAATGTTGAAATTAAATATTTGAAGAAAAATCAATATAATCTTTTTCAATGTAATTTATTTTTTCTTCGTGTTTTGAAATATTTTTCAAACAGCCAGCACGTTATTATTGTATAAAAAAATCATTAAAACATGCTCCGAATTTGATGGGGTTCGAACATATATATTTAGATATATGCTATTCTTTTGATAATATATACCATGGCATAACCCAGAAAAAAATGGATGATTTCTTCTTATGTTACCTTAAAATTAAAGAACAAAAAAATTGCCGTCGATAGATTTCTTTAATTCTTAAAAAAGAAAAAAAAAGAACTCCAGGGTGAAATCTGTCAGTAGCTGAATGGAACGGATATGTGAATGTTTGCAAGAAAAAAAATAAACCAACCAAATTTGTTTCTCTTTTTTTTACACATAATGGTGAAATTTCTCGACGGTATTCAGTGTCGTCAAAAGCACGTGCAAGTTTTTATATTAAAATGTAACTATATAGTTCTCATTCAACGAGTTGCTAAACGCAGAGCACGTTGGAATGATTGACTGAACAGCAACATAGAACACAACTCGATCGTTTATAGATATTAATAATATATTCAGTTAATATTACAATATCCAAGGAAAATATTTTTGTAAAAATACATACATTAGAATACAGAAGTGTGTAAGTGTGTGTGTGTGTGTGTGTGTGTTCGCGCGTTACTATGCAACACATTCTTCTTTTGTGTGTGTTCGAGTTTTTGTTCCCTTTTTGGTAAATATAAGAGGAAAAAGAAGTATGTCAAAACAAAATTTCATCTGAAACACAAAAGTAGACTCGAAAATTTTTGATCTGATTCAGAATCACTAAAAAATTCACTTTGAAAATGAAAAGCAAAAACTATGTATCACCCCCATTCATTCTCTATTACGTGAATCATAATTACTGTTACCTAGGATGTGCATTTTTTTTTCTTTTGTCAACAAAATCAAACATTTGAAAATGAAATGAATTTATTTCGATTATGACATGCTTCAATATTGATTCGGTACAAATATTGTTAGACGTATACACAGTTTAATATATAGACGATTGATTCTTATGCCGTAAGCGGGAAGCAATTCGTAATAACATTTTCATCTAGAAAGAAAATAGTTGATAAATATTCATAGCATAAGAAACTATAATTTGAACCTTCAGGTTAGTATGTCTCTCTCCAGTATTGATAAAATTGTTGAGGAAATTTTTTTCATGAACCATTGACCGTTGGAAAAAAGAGAAAGTAACAGTGAAGATAATACCAAGTTTTTTTTTGTAATTTGATACTTAGATAATTTTCTTTTAATAAAAACATTTTTATTAAAATGACCTTTGATGAAATTTTTTTAATTTCAATATCGATCGATTTCCTTCAATCTAGATCTTTAATATTGAACATAAATATACTCAAAAACACAATATTACATGCATTCATCACATGATATTACTAATTCATTGTCATCTTCTAGTCTGCAACAACATGAATTACCTGTTAGAATAAAATTTTCTCTTTGGAAAACATTTAAACATCATATACCACGTTTCATAATCACTATTCTTGTGGATATTATTCTTCCACTTGTCATCTATGTATTTCTTCAACTGTATTTTAAACCTGTTTATGCACTGTTAGCTGCAAGTAGTCCACCTTTCTTTATGGTTGTATTCAAAGGAGTATTTTATCGTACATTTGATGCACTTGGATTTCTTGTATTTATTACATTTTCTATAACAGCTATAGTGGCAGTTGTATCGCGTAATCCTATTATACTTTTATTAGAAAAATCATTACTAACTGGTATTCTATCAATTATTTTCGGTACAACATTAATACCATTTCAATGTTGTAAGCATCAATGTCGTTGGCGACCATTAGCTTATTATCTTTATCAAGATTTAGTACCAACGAAACGAAAAGATATTGGATTACCAGATAATTTATTTAATGATGATGGCGAGCACATTGATAGTAATTATGCTCAACTTAAAGACGATGTTACAATCGAAAAATTGTCTGATAAAGAAGAAGTTATTCAATTATATGAATGGCTGTATATCAATTGTTCACCATTTCGTAATTCATGTTATTTTATAACAAGCATTTGGACAGTGGGATATCTTCTTGAATTTCTTACTCGAGTTATTCTTATTGCAGCACATTTATCTGTTACAAAAATTGTTATCTATGGTCATATTATACTGAGTACAATAACAGCTATAATGATTTTATCGACAATTATTTCCATAGCTATAGAAAGAAAATATACATTGGACTTTGTTCAACGGTGGAGTTTAGGAAATTTACATGTTCGACAGTCTCATATGAGAAGATCTTCACCAATGTCACTTTCATTAGTTGGAGTGAGAAATGATTCAAATTTTATATTAAATGTTACTGCATGAAGTTTCATGTTCATATTTTTGCAGGATAAAATTATTTTAGAATAAAATTAATGATATGATTGTTTTAACTCTCTTAAATGCTTGAATATTTATCAAGACAGCATAGAGACAAAATAATAATCTATCTTTCATGAGTATTAACGAATTAAAATCGAAGAAATCTACACGTATTATTTATGATACGTATGTCCATAAATGTTAAATGATTTTGATCTGAAACAAACTGTCGTCACAATTTTAATCCGTAATACTTTACAGATATCGATCGTCAGCTTTTTGTTCATTACGGCAAGCACAGTATTTCTATGTTCCGAAAATCTGCCTATAATCAACAGACTTAGTTGGCATTTTTCTTTTTTTTTATCTGCACCCTACATCATTAATCGGCAGTAAGCAGACCATCTCCGCAGTTGTTTTCCATATTCACCACTCGGTTGTTCTACTACTCGTATTTATTTTTGTGCACGAAAATCAACAATTTGCATCATTAATGTGTTACTGATTAGAGTATGTCTTTCTTTGCTTACCTACTGAAAAAGACTATCTTCCTTCGCATGTTTGTTGTCCGTCACGAAAGCTGCACTCATTGATGAAATAATCGTGAACATCGACAGTCGTTACAAAATTTATTTAAAATTTTTGGAGTAAAAATCGATGTCTTTAAATCACAAAAAGTGCTTTTTTTATCTCGTTGATGAAGTATCAGTAAATTGTACACTATGAACATGTTACACTTCGTCTCGTACGTGGAAAAAGTCACGGTGTTCTAATACCAATTGGACTGAACAAGATCAATCAAAGTGAACATTTTCAATAGAATGTTATGGATTCGAGATAAAATTGTTTCATATTTTGATGATAATTGAAAACAAATTACCTAAACGTTACATGGATTTCATGTAATCTTAAACGAATATTCATGAATTTTCTTTTATTGACTATGCCTACGAATTTACTTAATCATTGTTATTTTTTATCACCATGATCTTATCTGTAGAGAGTCAAAAAATGTTTATCTATGAAAATTCTTGGTAGAAATTCATGTTTTCTGGTTAACAATCATTCATTCAATAGTTCATTGTGTTTTTGTCAATTAGAAATATATTGGTGCTTACTTCATTGAATCTTACTGGTCATTCTTTTTGCAATGACAATTTTTTTGATATTCATGAATGAATGTTACTATTGCCATAGCATAGTGGAGACCAGAAATGATAGCATACGAGTATTCACATTATCTTGAGATTAGCATCTTTTTACATACTGTATTACGGCTGAATATACACGCAGTACAAGACGTCATGTATCAATGATTAATATCATAATTGCAGAAATACTAATGGAATTCTCGTCAACCAAATCATGACTTTCATTTATTTTACTTTTCTATTTCAAGACATAATTTTGATAGAGTTCAATTATTAAAAGTAACTGAATTCGTTCGTATCCGAGTTGTGAATTTGTTATCAACTGGATCTTTACTATTATTACAATCACAACCTATATGTTGAGTTTGGTGCATGTAGCTCAATGTGCATTTCTCTCTTTGTTATCTACACGACGTTTATGGCTCTAAGTACCGTACTATATCCTAGTCATTGTTTTTGTTATGGATTCTTTTGCTGAAACGCGTGTCATTTTCGTTTTTCTGATTTTGGAAAAACATAATAAAGACAAACAATAATAAATATGTTTGATGAACACATTTCTCTAGAACCTTTAAAATATAGCTCTTTTTTTAAGATTAAAAATGAAATGAAAATCGACTTTTTTCATTCAAGTTCTAATATTAGCTTTTAGAATGCACGAAAACCGCACATTATAACAGAGAATTAGACAAGAATGATCTATGCCATATTAATCATTGAAAGTTGTCAAATATTCTTGAATCTATATATTTGAGAGCTTGTGCATCGTTTCTATATTTCACTTCAACAATTCCAACACTAAATATTATCCCTTTACTTAGTGTCCACACTGAAGTTTTTCAAGCACGTCTATGTTCAACATTTTCGCTTACAAAGATCTTAACGTTCGTAATCATTTATGTACGAATATACTTCATTGAAAAGTCAGTGAAATTAATGAATCCATCTTCGTAATGTAATTTCCGTTTACAATCATAACCATAAATATAAGATAAAGCTCCCTGAAGAATCCAACGCCTATTCATGAAATATATCATGCTTCAATACAAAAGCTGTGTCTATGTGTGTTATGTTAACAATAAAATCCAGAAGAATGCTAGTTTTTTATCATTAGCAATGTTTAGTAATCCCTAATGTTGAACCATCAAGTGTATTAGAATCAATGGATCCTTAAATGTTACCATTATAATGTAGCATTTATTGTAATACTAGTGGTAGTTCTACCAAAAGCAATAATTGCAGTGTTCTCAGATGATACAACTAACACTATGAATGAAAACAGCTGAACCTGGAGTGATAATAGCGTCACCTGATAGTATTTTAGCATTCTTTGGATGCTCTACTGGCATTCTGTTTCAATGGTACAATAAGAGCTTATATTAGACGTGAAAATAATGTCAAGATGATATCAACGCTTCGTTACAGTATGAGTAATGCTTCAATATTTAGGTTCGAAGTTAATCCTCATGTTAATTCTAATGCGATAACCCTATGTGTGATACCTTGAGAATATTAATAAGTTTTTAACACAATTTTATGAAAGGTTGTCGTCATAATTATACTCAATAGGAAATCGTACATGACAATAGCTCTAGTCTTGAGTTAGTTCTTAATACATTGAGTAACAAGACAAAATGAAATTGCCTAATAATAGCAGCAAATGATAATGTCCTGAAGAACAAATAACAGAAAGATGAACTTTATGCAATTTAAAAAATATAATTTTTCAGTGAGAACGAATTTACACTAAAAAGTAGCTCAAATTCCCGAATACCGGTTCTACGTCGTCACTCGATATGGGAGTGTATAATGGTAATATGACATCTATGTTTCGAACGTAGTACATAACAGGAAACTCCTTCGTGCAAAGCGTTCTGGTCAATTAGAATCACCTAGATTCAATAGAGAAAGGAAGAAAACGTAATCAAAATTTTAGGTTTTAAATTTTCCTTCCGATGCTCTAATTATTTTAAAATGCTAGCAGAAAATTCTGGAACATCTATATAGATTCTAAGATTTCAAAAACTTAAGGAAATTGGCTATATATTTTTGGCATATCAATTGCAAATGATAACTATTGACATCTATTTCAATGAAAAAGTATGTCTTCGATTTTAGCATTTGCATTAAATGATATCCAATTTAACTTTTTCACGTTATTTTATTTGAAAAAATTCATGTTTAGTAAATCTAGACTATATCTTCTTTTAATGAAGAAGAGTAACCATTGTTCTATTAATCAATCAATCAATTTATTTTTTGAAACTGAAATGAGTCATGATCATGAGAGAACAGACGAACAAAAAGAAAAGCAGTATACAAGCGATACCATTTATTATTTCGATAAGTTCTTAAGTTTTTAATTTGAAAATTATCTATTTTAGATTCGTATCCCATTCAAGTAGCATGCCTCGTTCATCTAAAAAGCACCGACCTAATAATGAACCCGCTGAACCTGAAAGTTCATCGTCAAGTTCATCATCCGATGATGAAGATGATCTCAATGAACCTACGGATAGTAATGCACAAGAAAATGTTCAAATCGATTTAGAGGCTCGTTCACCAATGGATACTGATCGGGATGCAATACATTATTTTCTCGAGCAATCATTTGGTAATCCAATAAAAAAATCGATACTCGATCTAAATCAACTGGCTACACAATTGATTAATCAACAAACATGTGGTAGTGTTTTTTATCAACCATTAGATTCAACGATGGATGAAACAGACGAGGATGATGAAGATTATCCGGTCTTAGGTCTATGTTCCATGCTTCGTTTTGATCAACAATACAATAAACAAATACAAGCATGGTTACTAGAGAAATGTTCCGATAATGAGCAAGCCAAAAACGTTCTGCAATGTAAGTTAATTTATTTATCTGAATAGGCATAGAAGATAGAAAAAAAACTCCACTAATAAAAATTTTGGACGAATTGGGATTTGAACCCAAGACTTTTCGCATGCGAAGCGAACACTCTACCCCTGAGTTATACGCCCATAGTTTTGCAATGGAAAATATTTAATCTTTAGCTTCAAAATGTGGCCTCTTTATCAACGAACGTTACATGAATATTCCAGCTGATATCAGTGTACCAGCCATTCGTACACTTCGAGAAGAGATCACATGTCCAATTGATTATTGGGTAATTCATGCTAAATTGCGTTTACATAAAAGTGATTCGAATACCGTCTATTACGTTAATGGTGAAGAAGAAATCTTTCAACAATATTCAACTGTATCTGTTGACTATTATCCACCTCAATCGAGTGCTGGTGAATGGACGCATCGAAGAAGAATAATGTTTGTTTCAAGTGATAAACTGGATCAAATTTGTTCGACTATTGAGCAAAAACTAAAGCAGTGATTTCATTAGATTTTCTTCATTAAAGAAGAATTAAAACAAAAAGAATTGGATTTGTTTCAAAAATAAAATAAAGCAAATATTGTTATTTTCTTGTTATTCGTTTTCGACAAATATATTAACTAATATTTCTAATTGTTTTGTTGAATTATTAGTTTCATGAAGTTGTTCGTAAATCATTTTATATCTTCATTATTTGCAAAACCTTTGCATACATTTCAGGCATGAGATTGTTTCATGTTTGTTTGAAATCGACTTTAATTCGTTATCAAATATTCAGAGTACTCTACCGTTCACTGTGCTACGTTTGCCTACTAAATGCCTCGTATGATCTAGGAGGAGACAGCGAGCCCCTCGCAGTTCTAGTCTATGGCATAACTATCCCTCAGAATGTTTTCACTATTTTCAATCTAATATCAACCCGTGTTACGTTATATTAGTGGAAGTTCAGTCCATGTATTTCTATCTGATAGTTAAAGCAAAATACTTCGAATTTTGAGTATCAATGGATTACTATGAAGTATTCTACCTTCGTTGCCAGATAGACTTAATTAGGTTGCATTCTCTTTAAAATGCCTTACAACAGGTTAATATTAAACTTCCGCAAGGTAGTTATTAAATAGCTGGAGAGTGCGCTGAAGTGCTGGATTTTTGCTATTTCCCCCTTGAGTATGATACAACCTACTTTCAATTGCCAAGAATTCTCCTATACCTTCTATTCGTCGCTTGGGTTTTTATATGCATCGTTCTTAGGTTGATACCTTCACTTGGATATGGTTACCTTACTGCGTATTCTCTTATTTCTTTGCTTTTTTTTGGTATAAAACAGACATCAATAAAATGCTGCGTGTGTAATCGTCGATTCTGAAACAATGATTAAAAGAATAGAATTCTATCTTTACTGTATATATTTTGCCAGAGATCACTACGTTTATGATTATAAGTAGTCGCTTCCGATGCCGAAGAAACTGCGTATTGGTTTGTACTGATATTTGCTCAAATTTTTGTTCTTACTATTTCAAATCTTCAACGTTAACTGTAAAGGTGCTCGTTGATAAATAATAGTGAAAGGTCTATAAAATAAATGTAGAATGGCTACCTCTAAATAAAAGGTTTTTCTATTAATCTTGATCAGTATTAAAGGCATATTCAGTCGTACGATGATCGTAACGTATTTTGTACTTTTTAGTAGAGTATCAGGTGGGCATGTAATTATTTTCCAAATGATAATAGAATCCTTAAAAAGACGATATCGATACTCGATTAAAATTTTTCACATGGTACTGTTACAATTTGAATGCATCTTAAGTTAGAATAGATCAGTAATCGCTATTCTGATTCATCACATGAAAAGTAAGAGAAGACTTCGTAACGTTTGTTGATATGTGCGGTGATAATAATTTCACCATAATCGATTTCAATAATTTACTATTTTCTTAGAGATTGATGGATAAGTGTAAGTCAATTACGTTTCCGATAAATTTGTACTTCACTTGAGTGTTAACCCTACTTAGAATGACCGTCTATTTTATGGATTACATCAAAATAAAAACACCGTGAATGAAATTCTATGTTCGCCCTTTTTGATAGAGATGTTCAGTACAAGAAGTTGTCTTCTGAATGTGAAGTTCACAGCATCTTTGTAAATATCAATTATTGTCTGTAATAATTTTCAAAAACAACACGTATGACAATCGAAAGTATCATATCTTTAAACTTTGCTTAGATATTTTCTGATTGTTCTATGTGATCAGCTACTGTCTGTCCTGAAAGTTATATTTGATTCGTTGATACATAGCGTACACTCTTCGACAAACTGATCATGTGATTCTCGATAAAGCCGGAAAACGCTTCTGTTTTTGACTTGAAAAATAACTAGTGCACAAAAATCTTTATAAGCAAACAAATTGAAAGTGCAAAATGCAGGTAATAGACCGATGTTTTTCAACTTCGAACGAATATATCCATAGAATGGTTGAAGGGAAAGACTTGTCATTTTTAAGAACTATGTAGGTAAACTAATTCTATAATACTTGAAAATTTAAGCTTCAACTGTTTTGTTGCTTGGATTTTATGAGGAAAAACCTGGTCAGTAACGCACAGACAAAAAAAAGGTTTCTCTGTTCTTGGGTGATACAGAAGGAGTGATACATGCTGATAACTACTCGATGTTCATGAATTTCGTTAGATATAGTTCTGTAACTGCAAGATAGGGTTATCTTCACATCAAGAGAAAATATTGACAACTTGAAAAATGTGTGAACTATTGACAAAAGATTAAGTAACGGACAAACATGAATTTTCGAAACAATTTTCACAATTCTAAAATTTCGTTTGGCATTTGGAAATATAAGCTACGAGTACTATTTTAAAATGCTAAAAGTGTCCCCATTAATGACATATGGTAAGAGAAAAAGAGCCTTTTCAAGCTACTTTTACATAAAAACTTGAACTTCGGCTGCCAACCATCATTTAGTTTTGTAATTATTAAAAACGAACGGGATAGATCAACGCAGAATCTACGAAAATCTACATAAAAACTTTAAATGACTAAGATCTGCTGTTTCATCTCGGAAAGTTAGAGTGCTCAACTTCAATCATCCTGGTTGACCGTTAGCCGTTTTTGCTGTGAATGAATGGTAGATTCAATATGTTTCTACATGAAATTTATTTATCAAGGTCTTACGTGTGTATCAGAGATCCGAGATTCGTCGAGTTTATTTGCCTCACCTCGCACCGCCATGAGGCGAGGCGAGGCAAGGGGAGTTGGCATTTTCTGCACCGCGGCGAGCACGACTTGACCTTGTAACTCGCCCAGTCGATTCGCCTATTCTTAAAGTGTTATTTTTGATGAATAAATGGCAAATCTTTAAGGATATCTTTCAATTTTATGTAATTCTTTCTAAGGATTTCCATTTATAGTGAAGTTTATCAAATCGAGACAATAAAATAGTGCGCAGGATGTTTCAACAATCAGCTAGAAAAAGAAAAGTGTATAGTCAAGTGGTAGCAGCTTATTAACACACTTGAAAGCTAGCATTATCTACTTGAACACGGAGTTTTATCGTTTTCCAACACACTTCTATCATTCATCAACCAAAAAAAATAGAAACGTATCCTAAAGTTTATTAAAAAGTTCCATTTTGTACAGATTATTATACTGATCATTTTGGGTAAAAAATTGTTCTATTTTCATCAAGAACTGACGGTATCCGAGGCAAAGTACTAGAAAAGGTCCTGTGCTTTGACCAACACTATTTGCCGTTCGCCAGTATTTTTACTCGGGTAACACCTTTTCTTGATGAACATGGAACATCTGTTAACCATAATGATCAGCAAATAAGACCTCTAAAAATATGATTCTTCAGTAAGTTCTCGAATAGCTTTGCTAATTTGTTCACTGTCCAGAGGAGTACTTTATCAAACTTCAGCTGAAGTCACTGGTGTTTTCAGATCTTTTCAGTGCATACAGATTTTAGAGGATTTTGCGAAGTTAGATAAAATAGAGAAAAATTAAGCATTCAAATAAACTATTACATAATTTTGAAAATCTAAGAGCAGATGAATTCGCATCAGATTACAGAAATCTCAAATTTATAGTTTATCTTTCGCATAGAAATGCGAATTTTTATCTTTTAAATTAGTGATAATCATTCTAATGGATGTTATTAAACCTTTTACTGATGAATAAAAACTTTCAAGTATCCTTTACCACGACGAAAAAAATGAGTTCATTTGATCATAATCCTGTGCAGCAATGCAGTTTTCTTTTTGTTAGATGACTTTTAGTACACTCTGGATATATGTATATTTAATTATTCAGTCTAGTCCAACTATTGCACTGATGCAGTTCTCAGGGCACTGTTTATACGCTCAGTAAAAAAATGAATGATCTTTATTTATTTGATTATCATTGAGATGTTCGTTTTTTTTGACTTACTAAAATGTATGAAATGTTCTTTATTTGATTGTAGAAAATAAAAAGATGGTGATTGTTATAGGTGGTTGAAAAACTACCTAAAAATGACTATTTTGTTATAAACTCTAGGCGAGGCAAGACGAGGAAGCAATGAGCAAATCGCCAGCATGACGAGACGGTGACGAGTTGGTGTTTTGATTGACTCGCGGATCTCTGTTGTGTATGTCTCTTCACAGAGACACTTTAGCTGCTACAAGCTGACTACAATTAACCGATATACTTTGGCGATCAAATTACAAGCGATACCTGCGAATAGTCACTTGAGAAATTTTCACTAAGAAAAAACAGAAAGTTTTGAGAAGCAAAATAAACTAAGACGACATGCCACTGGCGACGTAAATTAACAAGAACTTCGCTTTCTGTAAGAATTTCATAAAAATTGTTCTGCTTAAAAACTTAGCTTTTTTATTGGTTCGTACCTGAGATCCAACTAGGTTGGTCTTTTATAGACCTACAACTTACGAGCCTGCCTGTCCCCGGCAGATAATTTCGTCGGTCTGGTCTGCCTACCTGCTTGCTCTCCAATTTTTACTTCCTGCCTGACGAGGCGTGTCTCTTTTTTTTTCAAGCCTATATCTTAAAAATAATAGGATATTATTTAGTATTGGATTTTATAGAAAGTTCAATCAGTTAATGGGTCAATTTAGATGACAGTAATGGACATTTTCTGACGTGAAAATTCAAGAAAATATGTAAAAGTGTTTTCTATGGAGTGGTGTTCATCTCTTACATATGTGCCACGCGCAGGAAGCATTAGAATAGAACCAAAACTCTGACCGGCAGAGAAGCTTCGCTTGTTAGTTAAAGTTAGACTAGGGAAGCATAATATTTCACTATAAGGAAGCTTCTTCTAGGAAGTGATTACTTTGGAGCGAAAATTGATCAGCATAAAAATAGATTGCTAAATATAGTGAGGTACTTATATAATGACGGCGTAGACGGTGGACGCTTTTATTCTACATTTAATATGAATTGAAAAACATGGATATTTAGAAAAATAAAGCAATCGACATATAAATATTCAGAAAGTTTAAACATCTCTATCAGACTATATGACAATGCAGATGATCGCTAGCATGCCGAGAGTTTAGTGAAACTGATTACCACCAATGATCGGATTTAAAATATTCATGAACTAAATCAAATGATCCGAGCCTACTACGAGAAAATAGACTACAGTAAAAGTCTTTCAATAATCATGTTTGAAACGTATGAAATAATTTTTGGTATAAAAAATCGCTCGTGGGGGTCGGTTTCAGAGCGTTTCGATTCCCTCTTTTATCCTAATAAACTAGAATATTCCTAGTAGATTGGGTTGTTAGAGTCATTCATGAATATTTTTTCTCAATTAATATTTGTAATGCTTCCTATTCAAATACCATCCTTGAAATCTAACTCATTTGAATCAGTTCTTTAAACATAAAATTAGTGTAGAAGATAAAAAATTCTTGTCACAGAATAAAACTAGATAGGTCAGGTGGTCTGGGATTTTTAAGTGGCCTGTAACTTTGACCAATAGGCAGGCCCATGCAGACCTAGTGGCCTGGTTGAACCTCTGATATAGATCAATAATTCATGGTTGGATACGTTGAAACGCAACACTTTTCTTTAAATGTTTTGGGCTACTAAATATCATATCTATGACAGAGAGACAAGAATAGCGAAAAGAACATAAAACAAGAGAGAACTGAAAACAGTGAAATAGAAATAGTTGCTATAATGGTGACAAGAATAGAAGTGCAAAAGTGCGTGTACAGCATGAATTAACGGTGCTGGTTTATGAAAAAAGTCACCGATAAATTAGTGCATAAATGTCATGTGCTTACTCTCTTAAATGAATCTGGTTCCTAGAAAATTCTTTAACAATTTCTGAAATCTCGAAAACTAATTTAGAAAACTATTAAGAAGGTTTTCAATCTTATCAAAATCACAACTCAACATCATCGGACTTCGACAGCATTAACAGGCAATTCAGATTTCCAAACTACATCGCCTTGGGTCAAAACAACGTAGTAGGACAGCTATTGATATTTTCCCAAATTCTGAAGTGCAACTTAAGTTGAAATAAAAAAAGAAATTTTAATGATAGTATGTTAACTTTCTGATGTAAATAACTGATAGAATAAAATGAATTGGAAGAATCTAATAAAAAAGAGTAAAATTATAGTTTTTAATGTTTGTATGTAACTGACGATTTTAATAACATATATGTGATTCTACAGTAAAAATGACGAGTACTAATTTATAATTTTTTGAATGGCAACTGTATGGATGTTGGTGTAGTTGTTTTGGGGTTTGATTTTGTCTGTCTTGTAGATAACAATAGCTTCACTCCCTCACACTCATACCCAGATAAATAAAACATTATGGCAAGCATCAGTTTCTGATCAAAACTTTCATCAAATAATCTGCCCGTCATAATATGTTCTGTCAAATTTATCAACATTTCCCCCATTTTTGCTGATGAAAACACAAAGTTATTATTTAGCAACTCCATCCCCCCCCCCCTCCTTCTCCCGGTGAGGAAGAGAGGGGTTGGCTTCTAAAACTAGACATCTTTTATTATATGCAGCAGGGATTGCAACAATTTATAACTTAGAAGCCAACTGAAGAAGAACAACAATAGGTAAAAGAATAAATAGTGAGAATTAAAATAAACATTTATACAGAACAGAGATTCGGATTGTTCCTGAGCGTCGTCTAAATTGGGTGAATGAATAATACATTTTCAACTATATCAAAATTTAAGTATGATCGTCGCTCATTAGTTAACAGACCACCGACACATCAAAATCAAACCACGGGCTCAGCTGGTTAATGACCATACTATGTGGTTGCTGTTGACTTCAATAATGGCAATCGTCTTGATATTGTTGTCATCAGCTATTATAACGATCTGGCAAGTGTACTTCTTAGTCTTAGTAATGACTGTTTGGCAAACCAAGTCACTTATACAATTGGTAGTAACCCAGAAACTGTAGCTGTTGACGATTTTAACAACGACAGTCAACCGGATATCGTTGTTGGTAATAGTATGACCAATGGTGTAATTATCTTTCTTAGATATGGCAATGGCTCTTTCGAATATCAAACTATACATTCAAGTGGTCTTAGATCAATATTTCTGCTTGTTGGTGATTTGGACAACAACGATTTAGTAGACATCGTTGTCGTCGATTCTGATACCGATGATACCAATGTTGCTCTTGGATGCATTAATGTGGACTTTGTATACCAAACCACAATTGAAACTGGCAATAGTTCACAACCGCATTCATTTGGAATTAACGATTTTAACAATGATGATGCGATGGATATTGCTGTCGTTAATTATGATTCTGCCTACATAGGTATTTTTCTTAGATATGGTAACGAATCTTCTATAAATCAAAGGACATATTCGATGGGTTTTGATTCCTATTCACTCTCTGTCGCTGTAGGTGATTTCAATAACGATTCCATATACTAGATATTGTTGTTGCTAGTCAAGGCATTAGTACTGTGGCTCTATCACTTGGATACGGTAATGGCATATTCGTAAGTCTGATTCGACTTTCGATGGATTACAGATCTCATTATGTTCATCGTAGTGGTCGCTGATTTCAACCATGACACGAAGCTGAATTTAGCAGTGCCAAACAATGGTACTGACAATATATTTATTCTCTGTTAGACGTGTTAATTCAGTGTCTCGTACATTATCTTGTTTTTCTAATCATTTGATCAATAAATAATCATATAAATTACGATTATCCTTCGAAAAAAATGCACACGTTTCTAAATTAAGAAAATTCTTCTCCTCAAAATATAAATGAACGTAAACCTATTGAAATAGTTGAAAAACAATCATCTACTTGCATAGTTGAAGGAGTTCACTATCACATGAGAAGGCGTGTATGTACAAGTACGAAAATACATGATCAGTACCCATACCCATACACCCTATCAAATACTATCGTTAGAGTAAAAGTGCTTTGCTATAGATATCGAGTTTCAAGCTGAAAAGGATGCCAATAAATATGGCAATTTAAATAGTGTAGTCGCTAAAGAAATCGAGCTCATACACTTTTAGAAACGATAATTTCATAAGACTCATAACATAGATTATTAGTCGTAATAGGACCCGATTGAAACGGTATTCAGCATTTATTGATAGAACAAAATTTCAATATCTAAAATATTCTACAATCGTATAAGCCTATTATCGTCGAACCTAGCTGAGCATTTAATTATGGTTCAGATAAAAAACTGTTTTTAAGGCTTTCTGAAAGTGTTTCAAATCTTTTTTATTATCTTAGTACTTGTGAAAAAGAATGTTATGTTTGTAATCGACAAGCTTAATCTTATATAACTATACAGATTTGCAGTTCAAATGGCGATAACAAATGTTTCTCGATATCTGCCGATGAGAGGAACCTAAGGTACGGATAAATTGAGTTGTGGCGAAATCCAAAATAAATCTATGAACGTTAATCAGAACACAATTCTAATATCTTCATGGTAACAAAATTAGGTAAAGTTATTTTTCGAAAGCTAGATTCGTAATATGACACATCTCTTTTGACTTAGTTGTATACTATAATTTGAATATAATTGATATTTCAAATAGCAGAAATGAAAACATGATGAGTTTCATTGATTTGTTCTATGTTTTTATATAAAATTTCTGTTTTTAAATCGACTACTTCTCTCTGCTTTACTTCAATGGACAGAGTGTCTGATTTCTTTTAGAAATAGCAAAACGATGACAAGAGAAATCACATGGCTTTTAATAGTATACAAGTAAATCAACACACTTTTATGCTTTCAAAACCCGATCGATCTGACTAATTATATGTTGAGTTGTTTCTCATCCAGTCAAAATAATACACTGCATTCTATTTCGAACACTGCAATCGTTGATACATAGATAAACGCTTTTTTTTTTGCATACGAATACATGCTGACTTTGACGATAGTTCATTTTTCTAAACATATATATGAAATTATGTCATTCTATCGTATCTGAGCATCTGTAAACAAATGTTCATCGAAAATGAATTCTCTCATACAGGCAAAACTACATCTGAATCTCTTGAGATTTGTTGGTAAGTAGGACTCACTTTTCAATCATGATCGAAACAGTTTTCAAAATTATGCTTCCATGTGAATGGTTGTTTCAAAAAAACTTACAAGTACTTCGACACATCGATATTCGATTCACTACCAAGTTCGAGAGATGATCCTGTTTCAGGACATGAATATTTAACGAATGGAAAGTTTTAACTACGTATATTCACATAAAGCCAAGCAACATTTCTCGATTGAAAATCATACAGAACATGAAATTCATAAGTATGTTTGAATCATAACTTTCAAGATTCTTTAATAATGAACTAATAATTGAGTCAACATATTCCATTTCTTATGAATATTTCCATCGTAATTCCCGTATGTTCTTCTAAGGAGTAGAGAATCAGTGCAGTTATTTCCTATTATTGTCTGAATTTTAAAATAAAAATGAACGAAAAGAAAACTATACTATGATTTAATTTCTACAAGTCGATTGAATATTTACTAAAAATAATGAAAAATTTCACATTTGTACTATCATATCGATCTGAATCAGTAAAATAAATCATCAATGACGATATTATTCAACAATAATTTATAAATCGTACTGGATGTTTTTTATTCGATTCATTTTTGAAAATACACTTCTCGTTCACATCATGAATGAATTAAATGCACGTATTACAGGATTTTAATTGATTTTGACAATAGTATCTTGTTGATTTCGAGTTCATTTAAACTTGACCATGTTCATACTTAAACAATTTATTTATGTATTTTCTGCTACTCAATTTTCATTTGACTTTT
Source organism: Rotaria macrura (assembly GCA_900239685.1). Lineage (NCBI taxonomy): Eukaryota > Metazoa > Rotifera > Eurotatoria > Philodinida > Philodinidae > Rotaria > Rotaria macrura. Next base: position 117,479 of record OENT01000242.1, on the reverse strand, counting down.
TCATTGACATGTGTTAAACTTCTATTGATTGGTCTCTTCATTAACGTAGCTGTTCTGTTTTCCTTTTCAAGCATCCTATCAGTGATCAACGAATAGAACAACACGATTTCGATATATTCTAATGATCTCAAAATGAAATCGTTTTTTTCCTTTCGAATAATTAATTCTTTTTTTCCAATTATCTGATTGAACAAGGTTTTTCTTCCAATTTTTTTCACACCTTAGTGTCGAAAAACATCTACACGCGTACATCATCTCTATGCACCTGACTAATCCTCATCTAGATCTATCTTGTCATTCATTCATCGATCTCTATAGACAGAAAACGAATATAGTGATTAGACTCATCCATCTAATTGGTAAGTAGAATGAATGAAAAGCAAAACAAGAAAAAACAAATTATGATCAAATTTCGAAATCTTATTACTATATATAGTATATATGTGTATCTTAGCTTTCATACGAATATAATAAATAGTTAAAATCTTACATTCGCAATAGATTGATTGTGTTAATAGTCGATGATCTTTGATCAAACATCATGTTTATATGGTGCATATCATATTCACATCAAACGATTTTTTGTTCTCTTTGGTGTTAGACGATGATGTTAGTGATGATACTTTGAGATTAGAAAGTCACGTCTCTTCACTCATATTCGTACAGATTAAGAAGTATTGCGATTGAAATTCTTCGTCTTCTTCTTTTTTTTTTTTTTATTACAGTCGCGCATCTAAGAGTTGTTACTTATTGAACTACAGTAAGATCAAGGTAGCGACAATCTATATTCAAGAGCAAACAGAAGCTTTATTATTCAAGGTTAATCATTTTGTCCACTGAACAACGATAAGTATTGAGCACATGTTGATTTTTTTTTGGCTCTAAATAGATCAAAGACGACAAATAAAAAATTAATTGAATAGTTTCCTCCCCTTGTTCTTAAAACATCAAGCAAGTCAATCAATCGGACATGATGTGCAATTGAGATAACGATAAAAAATAAAAATCAATTCAACTATAAATTATTCACCACCACCACCACCATCATCATCATCATCACTAAAAACAACAATAACACACACAGAACCTACACAATTTTGTATTGAAAATAGGATACTTTGTTTTTTTCTATTTTGCTTCTTGTTGTAATTGGAATTAGCCCTCAAGTAAAGCAACAATTGATTGAATGAGTATATTAATGTCTGGACAAACGAAGGGTGTTGATGAAGTGAAGTGACATAGTACAGAAGCTTTGTGCAAATATACACAACCAATCATGTACAAATATCCGTTTTTTTCTCTTTCTTATTGTATGAATAACAAAAAAATTGATATTTAGAAAGATATGTCTTATAGATTTATAGTTCATATGAAATAATAATCCCTTTGATAGATTTATATGATTATTCCAAAGTTTAATACAAAAAAAATCACTATAGGATTAATTTGATTTCAATCTTTCTCGCAATTATCGTTCGCCCCCCACCCAAGTTGATCATCGATCGACAACGACACATCATCAATTGTTGTTGTTGCTCGTCTATTGCCCATCGGCCATTGACGCATGTGTCGAGTGCTTAAGAAAACGATGTTTCAAGAATAACACCTATGTTTCTTGCTCTCATTCTCTCTTAGTGTTATGACATAATTAAAATTAATCGAATCAATATATCCTTACGGATGAATGGTGTCCTGAGAAACACAATAATTCTCATTTGCATAGTTTCGAAACAATCCTTTTTTTTTCTTGTTTTAGGATTTCTTTTTCACATCATCGCACAGCTGTTGACGTTGATGACATGTTTAAATAAGAAAAAAATCTAGAGAACTAGCTTCAAAGGGCAACACATGTTGTTTGAAAATAAATACAACTCAATGATATTGATGATGATGATGATGATGATGATAAGCGTACAAAAATTATTTTTTCATTTTGTTCTAAACAGCATGACGCACCCTATATATATATATATATTATTGTAAAGAAAATATGCTAATGAAATACATCATTAATTTGAAAACTGACGCCAATCAATTGTATAAATTCATTTTTCTAGTTCTTTTTCTTTTAAAATATTTTATCATCCATCTCATATTCTTATTTTACTACATTTATACATATATATATATACATGCATATATAGGTATACATATATAAATGTCTATGTATTTATAAGGAGAACGAACTTCATTGGTCCGCACCGTAGGGCAACTACCCAATTGATGATAGATCATGTTTCCTTTCGACAATAATCATAATCGTTCACGACGAAAAGAAAAGAGGAGAGAAGGGGAGAACTATAATTGCCTTTAAATCGTTTTGTATGTCTCTTTAACGTACATATCCAATCATTGTAAAGTTTGATACATTGTCTATTGCCTCAGGTGTCATTTGATAGGACGAAGAAGAAGAAGGTAATTCAGCACAAATTAATTCACATTCTCTCTTGTTCTCCTTCTCTCTCTCTCCATATATATATATATGTATATATATATAAATATGTGCACCAGATCGAAATAAAAAGAATGAGAAGAGAAGAGAGAAGAAAAAAGATATTTTTCTATTGCTCTTGCTGTTGTTATTCTACTAAATCAACGAGTCAATATTAGACGAGAGAAAAAGAAATTGATAAAACATTCTAACGGAAGATCGAACATAATTGAATTAAAGTACGAGAGACTATAACGTATTAAACAATTGAACAAAAATCGTAAATTAAATATTCAAAAGAAAACTATGCCAGTTCATCGTCCATCTCGACCCATGGCTACAACATCGAATTCTCGAAAATCAATCGGATTTTCAATAAATGATATTATTAAAAATGATGATCCATCGAAAAATTCTCAACGACATAATCCACCACCTATGCCATCCTATCTACCACCAGCATCATGGATAGTACCACCGACAAATATCGATCCTATTGTTCAATATCAACTTCAATATCTTCGAAATAGTGGTCGATTATTTGATGGGAGATTTACTAGTAAATAAAATTAAAATTAGAACAACATTTTCTCTAATTTACTATTACGAAAACATAAAACTTTTGTTTGATAAATCATAGGTCCAGAAGCGGCTGCAGCACTCATACTTCATTCATTCCGTAAACCGAAACGTGTACGTACAGCATTTACGCCGGCTCAATTACTTAAACTTGAAAATGCATTTGAAAAAAATCATTATGTTGTTGGACAAGAACGTAAAGAATTAGCGAGACATTTAAATTTAACTGAAACTCAAGTAAGTCATCAATTAGAAAAACGGATATGTTATAGTAAAGAAATTCCGGTATTTGCTCAAGGAAATACACTAAAATGATGACGGTTTCCTCCGGGAGACGAATAATTGATAGATTAGTAAAAATAACAACTTAGAAATTGATTGATGAAATTCCGCAACAAAGAAATAAAAAATATATTTGTAGGTTAAAGTATGGTATCAAAATCGTCGTACTAAACATAAACGTTTAAAATCTGAAGATGGAAATAATAGTTCAAATGATATAAATGATGATGAACAACAAGATGAATCAATTGAACATGACAATAATTTACAACAGAATCAATCGGATACATCAGATATAACGAATAAAAATGATGATGAACATTCATGGGATAATAATAATCAACATTATCAATTCATTTCTCAATCATCTACTCCACGTTCATCGGGCTCCGATCGATATTATTTACATCTAGCCGCAGCTGCTGCAGCTGCTGCTGTTGCTGTAAAGAATGATTCCTCAGATGATCATCGATAATAAAATTCTTGTTTTTTCTTTTTCTTTCTTGTTTTTTTTTTATTAAAATTTGATAGAGACATAACCGAAATGAGAAAACAAACATAAGCCCGGTCGAATCTCTATCTCTATCTACTACATTCCATTGGTTTCGTTTGCTTTTCTGCATGTATAAATTACTTGATGATTTTTTCTTGTTTTTGTTTCTTGTTTGTGTGTAATATTGGAGTTTTGACCCGTTTTTCTTTTCGTTTTTGTTTCAAGAGAAATTCGAATAATTATACATGGAAAATGATTTCGAATTTTGATTTGTGATGCAAAAAAATAATGAACACTACTCATGATTGGTCTTGTGAAATATGTATTATAAAATTGAAGAGTTTCGTTATCGTTCTATGATTAGATGTTATATATTTCGATAGATAAAATACAGAGAAAAAAAAATATAACAATGAAGATTGATCATTGTGAGAGTGTGTGTTTTAAGATTATAAGGTTCATGTTTTCTTGACGTTCGTAGATAGTATCATTAGGTTGATTAAAAGTATGATGACATTTTCTTGCCACTTGTATTTATTTATGAGCATCCAATTTGTTTCTTACAACAATTAGTATATACTCATTGATCGAATAGAGTTTAGAACGATATTCTTAGCACTTCTAATTATTATGAAATGCGAAAGATTTTGAAAGTTTTCAAACAATAAACGATCTGCTTATCATGAGATGTATGATAATTCAATATATTGAAAACTATATTGAACATGTTACAAAAATTCGTTTCAATTATTAAAAAGTCTGTCTGTATGACATCATCAAGAACGTTGTATCATACAGAAAGTTGAAGTATTGAGCGAATGGTAAGAATTATGTTCTACATTAGTTACTTCATTGTATGTACATAGAAGTTAATCGACATTATCTTTTTGGTTCATTCTTATCTGTATTTTTTTTTTACATTGAATAATATACTGCTTGTCTTCGATGTTTGAAATAAATAGAAAAGAAAAATGAGTCTCGAAGAATAGAAATCCTAAAGACAACAACACATATTGACGTTAATATATAGTAAAATAAGACTATTTATTATTATACATTGAAATATAAGATATTGATTATTTTACATTTACGTCGCTACAACAAACGAATAACAACAAAAAGAAGAGTGAATGAATTCACCTATTTTATTACGTTACATTAACACGAATTTCTTAATTGTTTATCCAGAAAATTCTAGATTGATGGTCTCTATAAATGAATCTGATAAGATATAAGTTTTTTTCATTGAACAAAAATGATGATAATTGAGTGGTAACATTAATAGTGAGATCATTAATATTTACTTCTCAAATTACTAGTCTAAGTGCTCAATTGTAATAAAGTGACATTAAAATTTTTTTTTTGAATTCTATGGTCATATTAGTTAAATTGATTTAAAATAACAAAAAAAAGAAAAAAAGAAATAATAACTTTTTAATATATATTGATGAATCCTTCATTTGTTAATGTAACTTCTAGCTTTCCTGAAGACATCAATAATATTAGTTCATTACTTCAAGACGATATGTAAAATAAAATGTGCTTTTTAGCTCGTTGTATGTTTCTGTATGGATAATCAAATTTTAACATCATGTCACAGGCATCTATAAATGATACAATTGTGTAGAACATTAGAAATTATTCGATGCATTATTCATTTCCTTCAGTTATTTGATTAAGAATTTTCGGAGTGATTGTAGAAGAAAAAACAATTCAAAATCTTTACTAACCTACGTTTTTATGAACTCCATCCATTGTTGATCGATAAAAACATTTCTTTATTGCATTGTAACATTTCTCATCGATTCAACAACGTGATAAATGTCGGTAATAAGTGAAAGTCAATCACACGAATTTTTCCGACCTTCATAATTCGAACATGAAAATTTCTTCTCGATACAACAAAATATTTTCCGTAAAAAATATCAAGTATAGCTCTAAGTTAAAGGAAAAGTATTTCTACTAAATCATATCAAATTCAACGTGAAGATCTTTTGTTCATTCGATATAATTAACAGTTGTATACATTTTAAATGGCGCCCAAGTTGAAATAACAACACAGATCTTTATGGTTATATATAAGTAACACGAATAATAGAATAGGAGAAATCAAAAAGATATGGTACTTGTTACAATAAATCATTAACATCATTTTATTTTTTGTCTCATTGTTTTTCATACGTTTTGATCGATTGAATACAATCATCGCTACATAAAAGGTAAAATTAGAAAATTTTCATTTTTAGTTGAATTCTTTGCATGATAATGCATATGTTTAATTCGAATTTTTTAGCAATTCATATTCCATAGTCCCACCGAAGTTCTTTCAAACTGATACAATAATGTCAATTATGAGAATCACAGATTTTCAATATGTTTCTATACACATCGTATTAGTACATTAGAACAAAGTGCACAAACATCTATTCTTGCAAATGAATGAATGAATAAATCAAACAATCATAGAATTCTGCATGATATTTTATTATTATGATAAATGCCAATATAGAAATCGTGTATATTTAATGAACGTACGACAGAGAGGACAGAGATTTTTTTGTCTCTGAATGAATAAAAAGTCAGTGGACATTTTTGTTTTCCGTGCTATTTCATATATTATCTAATTTAAATTTGTTTTTTCTAATGATTGAATCTTCAGATAAAATTAATTGTGTAGCAACAGCATCTTGTGATGGATCTGTTAGATGTGTTACAGTTTCCTGTTTAGTTATTTTCGTACTAAGAATAATATCTAAGGCACCTGTATTACTGATTGAAAATCTGGTTTTATATACGGCATATAAAATAATGAAACATATGATAATAATCAGTAGTGTCGTGATTGTAATTGAACAAATATAAATATGACGCCGGGTTTTATTTGATAGTATAAAATAATTTGGTTGAACTTTATCATAGTAATATTCTATATCAATAAAATTAGATGATACTGAGTGATAAAAACAAATTGTTTCATTTTTTAATGATGAAAATCTGCATGTAAGTTCAGATGAAAATAGAAGATAATAATACGTATGATTTCGATTAGTATTTGCGGTAGAAATAAACGAATTATTATGAAGTTTAATTAAAATTTCAGGCGAAGATTTTATCTGAGGATGGAATTCAAGTGTTATTTGATCATTCTCATCAAATGCTATTTGAAAAAAATAGAAAGATTCTTTTTCTCATTGTAAATACATGGTTAAAATCTTTGTGAATCTTACGCACCGATATTCATAGTGATCAATTGAATTTTGTCTTTTGTAATCAATAAATCTGAGCAAGTAATACTGTCTGTTGTATTGAATGATGCGTAAATATTAATCGATAAACCACAAGCTATAACTGTTTGAGTGTTAATTATAGCCATAGAGATATTTAGTAGACTACATTGAACACTCGGTATGAGAGATAAAGAAAATAAAGATAAAGCGTTACAAATAGACGGTTTTAATCGCATTTTATTTGAATCTATCAGTAACGACAACGACGCAATGACCTACGGTGAAATAGAGCAAAAAAAATGAAAGCTCATACGTGTGAGTGAGAAGTATTCATAAGGAAAGAAAAGAAAAATGAGCCGTATATTGTTCTTCAACGAAGCACTTTTTATTCATTGTTAAAAAAATATTCATTTTTGATAAAATTGATTTATGAAAGTTCAATTAAATCGAATACACTATTAAACAAACATATTCGTCAAGAGTAAGTCTCAATAGGACCGGAATGTAAATTTTTCTATACTTAAATTCATTAAGAGAAAGTAAAGCAACGCTGAAATTTTATTTATTTAAACACATTAGAAACTATACAGTTGGTTGAAAGCGCTTCTTATTCCATTACTTTTACTATATTTTTCTATAGTATGACTATATAATTCTACGTATATATACCTCTTCAAACTCTAATCCAACACCTAGTGTCATCTGTTGGCAACATTAATTCTCAGAAGTACTTTATTTTTAATCTGTTCATTTGAAATATAGTATACACCTATATTTTTCTAGATTTATAATACTATTGTCAGTTTCTTTCTTACTCATGTTGCCAAGCAACAAAGCTTGAAATGGCTGCTGAAGAAGAAGATACGTATTCATCCATAGAGAATCTAGAAATTGTTAATCTTTTGCACCATCATCAATGGCAAACACTAATATCACTGATAATACTCAAAATGAAAGAGGAAATATTGAAATTAACAATAATAAGATTAATCAATGGGGCCAAGCTATTTTACGTTCGAAAACTTCACTTATTAAACCCTATTCAAAAGTAAAGACTAAAACATAAAACACACTAGAACATAAGTTAATCGATTTTTTGTTTCATAGTACACTCAAGAAGGTCTTCGTCCACGTTCACCTAATGCACCGTATACGATCATGACCGACGAACAAGCTGCTAATATTGATACGTCGGCTAATCCATTATTTTTTAATAAATCTCATATCACCACAGCGACAGGAGCATTTCGTCGTTTTCGTCAACGGCAAACCGATTCCGTACCTATGAGCCATCTACGTACAGGTGAGGCTGTTGGTGCTGGTGCAGAATATACTTTTGTTACTCCACAAGCATATACATCGAAATTACCAGAAGAATATAATGGTAATACAGCAGATGGGTATCCAAAATGGTATCCAAATCGTGCAGGTGAACGAACGCTAGCACAGTCTAGAGATAGTGTACCCGTCGAACGATATGTTTCAATTGATTTGTATCGTCGTGCACCAACATCACGTTCAGGACAAATCATATTTGATCATGGACGACCCAATGATGGTTATTATTTACAAAGAAATGGATGTAAGTTGTTGAGAACATGCACATATATATATATATATATATGAAAATGAGAAGAAGGAAAGAAAGAATTTCTTTTTGTGTTCTATTATTCATAGATGAAACAACATGGTTCGGTTCAAATATACCATTAAATCGTCGTCAAATACTAGAATCCATTCAACCGAAAACAATGGCTGAATACGAACAAGTGAAAGCTGATCAGCAAAATCTTTACCGACATGCAAACGGTAAATGGCCTTATTTAACAGAATACGGTGAACAATTTGTACTCGGCACAGCGACTGAACATGTTGTAAAAACGGAGTAAGTGTTAGAAAAAAAATTTCATTTCGATCACACCAGGATTCGAACCTGGAATCCCCCGCTCCGTAGGCGGGTGCCTTAACCATTGGGCCATGCGACCATGATGACATGATGTTCAACTGTCCAGTTCATCAGAGTACAGAGTTTTCCTTGAGAAATAAATATAGATGGAAAACATTAATATTGAAAAACAATTCATTATTTGAAATTGACAAAAATTGGAAAAAGAAATGAGAAGACCGAGAAATCAATTTTAGGAGTAATGAAATCCTGATTCGATTATCAAATATCTATTTAAGTAAACAATTGAAAGAAACAAGATACCTTGAATTTCCGTACGAGATAACGTGTGAATTAATTAAATGAAGATCCGAACAAGTTATTGATTACCACTCCAAATACTTGAGTATTTCGATGATTGACATCATATCTGTATATTATTGTGTACTTGATGAGAATCGGGAGTTTTCCAATCATTGACAAACTCAATCATCAAAAAGCTTTGATGAGATAAAGATGAGTGACAAAATAAAATAAAATAACATTTCAATCTCTCAGAGTATCTTCACATCGGAAGGTACTCTGAATAGAGATCACGCATCGTTGTTAGGTGAAATGTTCTTAATAGGAATCTGACGTAGGATGCTCGGGTACACTTAGTTTTTCAGGACACACTGTTTTGCAGACCAAGGTTTTCAATGTGTTAGAGAAGCGTAAAACTGGTGTCTTGTCACAAAATAAAACTTTTATTTCGTATTCTACTTTCATAAGCGCATAAAGATTTGTGATACATCGAAGTAAAATGATTTTACATCAAAAGAGAAAAAGACATGTGATAGAATAAAAGATATCAACTGACACATTCACCAAACACTCTGATTCATCCACATCTTGATAGTACACAATAGATAAATTTCTTCGAAGAATAAAGGTTCGAAAACTGTTTAAAAACAAAGTTTACAATGAAATATCAGTGTTTACAGCGTACACACTGTTTTTTCTGAAGCGTGTAAAACAGCCTGTAAATTTTGTTTCGTTAGGGTATCATACATTTTGTTTTACTGGGTACACTCTTCCATTAAGAACACTGGTTAGGAGTACCAAGAAAGGTTTCCTAGAATCTAGGAAATTATCTTTGGTGTTGCTTTTGCCACTCACACCATGCATTCTATTCAAGTCTTCTTTGAAAGAAACGAAGTTAATTAAGTATTTCAATAGCTCAAATGTGTAAACTTATACTGAGGAAGTATTTCTTTACGTTTGCGTGAATCTTAATCCGATAGTCATATGCATGGAGCAGTTTCTTTGCTAAGAACTTGATTGCATTTCAACAAAATATTATTGTAACTAAGTATACTATTTCTTCTAACAAAAGACTACTTACACGTTGTGTTTCCGTTTGTGGATGTGTTACAAAGACGAAGTGTCCATTAGCATATCTCATGCATAGCAGAACTGATCAAGAACTGGATATTTTTCTGGAGTATGGTGCTTTTCCTGGATGTAGTATAGTATGATTTTATTTGTACCTTGATAGTATTCTTTTCATGTGTATGAAGAGAAATCTTGCACTTTTATATACGTGCATAGATACGTTTTCCAACTGTTGAATTACGTCAATCTATATCTATGATACGACCGATCATTTCATAAGAATATCATTTCAAATGACTTTTTCGACTTGACAACAGATTCAGAGTTTAATTTATTGCGATATACATTTATCCAGAAGATGAATTTGCTCATAAGTAGTTCGACTAGTCCGTTGATGTACTCGAGATTCACACTACTTTTCACACTTGCTCTCAAGTGAATATTCGTCGATCAAATGCTTCAAGCGTAGATAGTCTTTATACACTGATATTAACATAGAGTGCAATCCAATCTCTGACTTCACCCAGATCGGTACAGATATTATTATTAGTTAATTTCATTGCAGACTGTGATAGACAAACTCTAGGAATCAGCACACACTGTGAACGACGGAATATGAAGACCGTTACACTTGACTTCAAAGTATTATCTGGAGTCATATATAACTTAAGTCTAATGAAAATCTTGAGTACTTCCTTCTTGAACTTTTACGCTCTAAACTAAGAGACAATGCCGATGTATAAGTCTCAATATATTTAAAAGAAACAATTTTTCAGGGTATTATGAACATCAAGTAAATCGTGTTTTACATTTTAATCCTGCAGAAATTACGCTAACAGCTGCTTTAGCTTAAATCAAACCAATAAAGACTAATGTAGAATTCGTATTCCAGTTCTAAATGAATTCAGTGGCATAGCTAGGAACATATTCAAATAGTCACGAATCTCCAATCTTCATATAATGGTGATAGTCAATATTGTAGAGCTTACTCAATGAAATCATGCTATTACTCAATGTGAATACGTATAAATGACTGATAATCAGTTGTATGATGTACATCATTTTTCTGATTTAAATTAGTAGCCAACATTGAAGTAGAATTTTACCAAGTCAACAATAACTAATTAGTTTTTATCTTCTGACTTGACGAATCAGGATAGGAAGTCATCAATATATTAGGAAACAATGATCTACGATAAAAACATTATTTTATTGGTTTGCTCTACTATTTAAGTGACAACAGTATTCAAATATGACCTTCGACTGATAAGATTGACCCAAGAATGAACTGAATATCAAGTATAATCATAGAATGATTTTTAATCAAACCTACAGTTTTGTACGAAACCTTCTCAATGATTGAATATTGCACGACACTATTATATATTGTTTTTGCATTCACATTTCTAAGCCGAGAGAGCTCCTCTCCGAAGTTCGTTCCATCGGAAGATACTGGTTTGACAAAATTATAATTTTGAAAGAAGAAAAGAAATGTTAACTATACTATTTATTGTATAGAATTTTCCCTTGGTGACAAAATCTCTATTAATTTTAACTTCAAAATTTAGCGAATCACTAGATGACATCAATTTTTTCGTTTTTTCTAAGAAAACAAATGGCACATGAATTTCCTAAACACATCTTAATGTCATTACAGAGCACATCCAAAAAGTTCAACAATGTTTTAGATTTCTTTCAGTGAGAAACCGACGAAATTACGCTTTCATCTGTTTCAAATATTGAACATGTGCGAATAACTCGAACAAGACTCCAGAATCGTTCTTAAATAGAGTTTGAACACAAAATAGCCGAGTACGGTCGTCCATTCACCATCTGTGATGGAAGTACTAACAGTCACAATTCATTTAGATTCAGGCAAATATAAAAATAACGTTTTCATTCTTGCCAGTTCATTTGAACCAATGAGAAGTAAGTCTATCCCATAATCGTTACAGAACGATTAAAAAATCGATATTCTCTTCGAAGAAAAATTTACCGTTAGGAGAAACAAGAAACATTCGGCAGTCAATGAAAAGATCAATAAGTTCAGTCGATTTTTATTTACATCGTTCTCAAGATGAGCTTACCAAGACGAAGTTATTTTCTAAGGAATTTTCCAAGGGGGAACAAACTGATTTCTAATGGAGAAATGACCAGAAATCATTAGAAACCAATGGAAATCAAAAGAAATCATAGGAAATAATCAGACATCACTCTAGATTAAATTTCTCAATTTTTTCAAATTATTAGATATTAGTGACAAATATACAATATTCTTTCATTATTATTCAATTTACCGAAAAATTAGTATTCGTTCGGCAGTCAGCTACGAGAACTTTTAATTGTAAAACAACTGAAAGCTGCTTATATTCTTGATTTCAAAATGTATTCAGAAATTAGTGCCAAAAATCTTATACATGAATGAAATCTGATTGAATAGAGACTACTACATAGTGTTTTTTCAGCCCCGATATCTCTTGATGTACCGTGTCTCTTATTATGTGTTCTCTTTGCCATATAACTGATCGAAGGACACATTTTCTTTAAGAAATACAGAATTGGTGTCTTGCGCAATGTTGCAGAGCATTTAGATCTCTATCATGCAGTACGTACTGATGAGAAACGAATTCTAGCGCAATAAGCTATACAAGTCGAACGGATGACTCCCAACATCTATTAGAAAAAGGTCCCTAATAACGACGTCCAATTAGTTTTTTTCCCAATAACGATGTTTGATAAAAATTCGTCGTGAATGCAAAATGAAGTTAAAATTACTGTCGATAATAAAAGCCATACTGATCCGGAGATCCTTTTATATTTGAAAGGTATTCTTTGAAAAAGTGTCATTCTTTTGTTTCAGGGGTACCCCTCAGGCCTGGGGAAGAAATTTTTGTTTTTTTCCACCAATGTTGTTCACAGAGAGATAAAATGACGTTTGCTGATCTCAGCCATTATATGTTTATGAAGGGTTGCTTCTTCATAAAAGACATATGAACCACTTTTGGAATAACAAAAATTCAGTTTTCAGTGGAAAAGAACACAAATCTATGTGAACGATTCCTTCAAATTGAACCTGTCTGACGCAGAATCGTTTACTCTACCAGAACATGCATGAAGGTCAACATATAACAACGGTCCTCAATTGATAATGGTCAAATACCGCCCCCCCCCCCGCCAACGAGCCCAATTCTATAAACAGTGAGTTTAGGATGTAACAGAAAACGAGAAAAAACCAATATGATTTTTACTTGCAGTTGATAACCTGATGAACCCTTTTCATAGAGATCATTTTTAGCATTTTATCTGAAAGTTTAGTGGTCGTTTAAAACAAACTAATTTTTGTCAATTATAATTCATTGAGGCATGCAAGAGTTGTTTGAGGAGCATCAATCAAAGTCCAGTCAGAAGGAATTTGTCGAGTTATCACCTTTGAGTGAAAAACGTTTTGATTCACTCATGCAGACACGAGTTTTTTCAGTCTAATGAACCACTGTTTACAGCATTGAATCCATTTGCGGTGGTATTTGACCATTATCAATCGGGGAGCATTCTTATATGTTGATCTTCATGCATATTCTGGTAGTGTAAACGATTCTGCGTCGGACAGGTTCAATTTCAGTGAAACGTTCGCATAGATTTGTGATCTTTCCCTCTAAAAACTAATTTTTGACTCTTTCAAATATGGTTCATGTGTCTCGTATGAAGAGACAAGCCTCCAAAAACATAAAATGTTTGTGATCAACACATCTTATTCTATCTATCTGTGAACAGCACTAGAGACAGTTTTTATTATCGACAATAATTTTAGCTTTATTCTGCACCGATGACGATCTTTGCTTATACATCGATATCGGGGACAAAAATAATAGCTGAACTTCGTTTCACGTATCAGGGACACTGAGAGTATATTTCTAATTGAATGCGACCATATTTGAGACTAAGAAAGAGACTAAGACTGAGACCGAGAGTTTCGATATATTCCTATTCATGAGTATTTACCATTCAATGATGGTTTTGAGGCTATAAACAATGCTAGAACATCTTGAAATCGTGGAAAACGAGTGGTTGATAACGTAAAGCAAGAACTCTAGTAAAACATTCTGTTGAGTTTAAATTAGAAATAAAATATATTTCTTCATAAACAGGCTGCTTGCTCGCTTCTGGAGAAAGATGTGAGCTCATTACGCGCTGATCGATTTTGTCAAACATTCAAGAACAACAATGGTTTTTGTTTCAATAATAAAACTTGATATTCATGTATCATGTTGGAAAATTTCTTTTTGCATTTTAAAAACTTTGATAAATGCAGATCACGTATTCATAAATACATCTATTTTCATAACTCTACGGATATCAATGGATAAAATAAATGTGGAAACATCGGATTTTAATCCGAATGTCATGTGTGCATGAAAAATTAAAACTATTTGACGACAGATTGATTTTTATCTAACTGTCTAAAAAACCATCCATGGGCGCACTAAGGAGCTGTCACTTAGGCACTGTCGATGATCTCTTTTTATCTCGTAGGACGCGGCGAGAAGTTAGTTTCAGAGTCTTTATTTATTCGCAAAAATAAACACCTGTTTATTTTTTTTCAAAATTATTCACATAAAATGGGGCTTTAACGTTTGGCCACTCAGAATGTGTACAATTACAGAAGCAATATCCGTTTAAGTATGTGATACTAGTTCACTTTTGACACAGTGCCCTGACCTTCCAGCCAGCGGCAGAGCTGGGAGGGGGCGGGTCAACTTCCCCCCTCCCTTAGAAAGTTTTGAGCCCCCCCCCCCCCAAGCGAGATTTTAGAAAGTGCATTTATTTAAATAAATACGTAGTAATGTTTGCAGTTTCATGTTTTAGCCAGTGTTGCCACATATGAAACTCAAAAACTCATCACAAAGCGAGAAAGACTGTCGAAATCCTTCACAAAAATCTTCAGTGTCAAGCATCTTTCGAATAGATGTCTCAGACTTTTTGTTTCTTGATGTTTTATATATCATTTGGTAGGTCGTGAAATTTTCTATCGAATTGTGTATAATAGCTGAAGTTTTTTTTGATCATCAGAGCAAAGGTTTCTTCGAAAATCCGAATAGGCCAATGTTCACATAGACAATGACAGTTTTTGGCATAAATCAGCAATACCTTGCCGGATCATTCTCATCTTCGAACTTGACCGAGATATCGATGAGAAGATGCTATGCCCAAAATTTCATGCTAGTTGCTCAATGTTCTCACGAGTCATTGTGTACCGGTCAGACGGATGGATACATAGACAGATCTTCGAGTGTACTCACTTTTTGAGTACACAAAGCTGTTTTTTTTGAGTACACAAAAAGTGATTCGAAACTATAAAAACAAAAAAATAGAATTTCCAGCGATACTAGAAATCAATGGAAATCAACAAAAATCACTAGAAATCAAGAGATCAGTTTGTTCCCCCTTGAAATTTTCACAACAAAAAATTCTCTTCGATCACACCAGGATTCGAACCTGGAATCCCCCGCTCCGTAGGCGGGTGCCTTAACCATTGGGCCATGCGACCGTTGTGAACGGACCATTAATTCTTCAACCTGATCTGAGAAAATGATTTTCCATGAAAAAAATTAGATGGAACGCATTTTTCCATTTTTCTATCGTTAAAAATTTTCTTTTACTAGTAAA